>JADLZN010000196.1:832412-892707 GCA_018155175.1 Sinocyclocheilus anophthalmus
GAAATAAAACGATTGTTTTGATAATTTTTTGTGCAATACTTTTGTTAAAGGTGCTGAATGGTTGAGCTGAATTCATTCGATCAACACCGTAATTAGCATTAAACAGAATGAGATTGTTTTCTGACACTCAACCTGTAGAAAGAGCCACATGAGCTCGCTTTCTGGGATGCAACTAAAAATAATAGGCCAAAAATGAATTTGTCTGAAACTGTTTTGAAAAGCTGAAATCACTGACTGAAATGGTAGCCGGGTTTCCATCCAAAGCTGTGAATTGAACTTAAATGTACTAACTTACATATCTGAACAGCTTCAGACACCCACTGTGAAGCGCCAAAGCCTACGCTTAACCTAGCAGTTAGCGATTAATGGTCTGCTAACTAATCTATTGCCTACTAAACCTGAACCATGTGGTGTGAGATCACTATAACAGAATTAAACCTTTTCATTTTCCAGCTTCTATTAGCTGATGATTAATTGGAGAGATGGCATCAGAGTCTGTACCTTAAGGTTGACGGGTGAGATGGCCTCGATGGACGAGTCCAGCGGATAGATGTGGACTCTCTGCTCCGTGTAGGAGTGAAAGTTCAGCAGAGCCGAGACCAGACTCTGCACAAACCCTAGAGCCTGGGCCGCCACGTCACGAGCCTTCAGCTGCACACACACACACACACAATGTTAATGATGCTCTATCACTGACATGTGTTCGCAATGCTGCATCAGTCACCTCACCTGATGCCTGTTTGTGCAAGGCCCTTTCAGACCATTGGAGTCCTCAGCTTCTGCAGTACACACAACATCACAGTGATCACACGTCTCAAACATCAAACCCGTGTGTGTGTGTGTGTGTGTGTGTGATGTGTGAGTGAGTGATGTGTGTGAGAGAGAGCGAGAGTGTGTGGAGAGAGTGGTGAGAGAGAGCTAGAGGGCTGTGAATAGAGAGCGAGAGTGTGTGAGAGAGCAAGAGTGTGTGAGTGAGAGAGTGTGAGAGTGTATATGTGTAGTGGTGTGAGAGAGAGCGAGATGTGTGAGAGAGAGCGAAGTGTGGCGAGTCGTGTGATAGAGAGCGGAGTGTGTGAGTGAGAGTGTGTGAGAGAGCGAGAGGGTGTGAGGCCAAACAACACAAAATAGAGACCGCGGTCTTATATTAACTTTTTGATATTTTTTTTGGCCAAAAGAAAGCTTTCAATTCTGTATTATTCATGAAATCACTTAAGAGACCGAGAACTTTCACGGCAAGGGTGAGCAATTATAATCTTTCACCACTACTCTTTTTTTAAATAGATAGGTTAAACGGAAAGCTTCTCACTCTTTTTCCCACATCTAAAATGTGAGGAAAACAGATTGATGCCAAATATGACAATCAAATTGCAAACGAGAATACATTCAATTTATCTTACAGACAGGAAGAAAAATAAAAAAATTTTTTACCTGTCTTTTTAAGAAATTCCCGAAAGGACGAGCCCTCATTTGCTAATAAAGAACAACAATTTGGTCCCTCTGTAAATTCTCTTTGCCAAATCTTCTCAGTCCCTTAAAGTGTAAATAACGGCCGGGAAGCAAGAAAACACACATATCAAATTGTATTCTCAATACTTCAATTTATTCATAGAAATACAGATATTATATAGACATATGTCGAGGGGAGTTTCACCCTCTTAACCAATGAGGATATAGATGACATACATTTAGGATCTTTGGCCAAGAACATGTGTTTTTATAAAATGGCCACATGTACAGAAAAGCATTGACATATTAGGAATAGACTTTTGCGAGGAATGCTGAACTGTCTTCATGGTTTCTCTCGAACTCTTTTACCCTTGTAGTCCTAACATTCATGTAATTAATTTGGCCTTTAAATCAAGAGAAGCTAATGTATACTTTAAGCATGCATACCTTGCATATAATTAAGACATATTTAAAACATAATATCAACAGAGAGAGATGGATACAGAAGGAGGAATTCAAAGAGAATGCGTTGTATATATAAGAATGAAAGAGAGGGAGAAAAAGGAGGGGTAAGACATATCTGGACTCAACAGAAAGACAGAGAGTGTTTTCTAACAGGCCCTGTTTTGCACTGCAGCTGTCTTCTTCCATGTTTCATTGAAATATAAAACCAGTTGTTTGTGGTATAGTAGTCATTGATAGAAATGATTATTTTTAGTGAGGCCGCAATGTTTAAACATAGCTAACTTGATGGCATTGCCATTTGTTTTCAACGCATATTATTTGGATGCTACAGCCGCAGATTAGATCATCAGCCGACGCTTAAGAAGCCTTAGACTTTCTATCACCGTGTAACACAGAATAGAGCAAACTACAGGCACACTGGGGTCCCGCTTGTTCTGTAAACATTTGTGACTGTTGCTGCTATTATAGCGGGGACCCGACACATATCACTGAGCAAAGACTTAAGTCTCAAACCAAAGAGATATTCTTTATACAAGTTAAGACTGGCCACGCCCCCCTAAACCGGCTCGTTCTAACACCCCATCTACATCACTATGTGGGAAGATTTTGCATAATGCCGCTCACAATGTTCAAGCAAGAACGAGGCCTGTTTCAGTACCGCAGTTAAATTTAGCAGCCATGTTGAGGAGACGCTGTGTGTTTCGTTGTGAAAGCAAAAGCACTTTATTTGGCTTCCGAAAGTAGATGCATTTAGGAATCTTTAAGATTACTTACAACAGAACAGCAGTGCATTTTATGGACGACCATTTCGTGAACCTAGGATAGAAGGTAATTCTGACTTTGCTATGACAATCTGGTGCTTCTGAGTCAGCTACTGTTTTGTTATTTGTTTATGTATTTGCTATTGACTGTTTAAATGTGGAGTTTTGCGCATTGTGTGTGTGTGTGTGCGCGAGCGAGCGAGCGAGAAAGAGAGAGAGAGCGAGGTCACATCACAAACACATACCAGCTTCATCACTGTGTCTGTCCCGCGACTCTGTTCCCCTTTCGGGCTTGACCTGATTGAAAACTAATGACCTTATTTACTGTCTTTACATTTATTTTGAAAGATGAAGCTCGCTATTATGGTAAGGGGTGTTACATTTCCAACGAGTGCTTGCGGTGTTCGGCCACTCACACTGCATTGGGTCAGCTGGCCAATCAGAGCAGACTGCGCTTTTGGAAGGAGGGACTTTGTAGAAAACTAAGCATTTCAGAAAGGCGGGGCATAGAGGACTTACAATAATGTACAGTATTTGAAAAATAATGTTTTTTGAACATTAAAGCATGTCAACATATTCTGTTACAAATACACATACACCCATATGATCTTTAAAAAAGCATCACATGACCCCTTTAAGACTGCAATCAATTTATACCTATTCAACAGTGATGCTACATAGTTGTCACATGACTTACTATGTTAAATGTTTTATCCAGCAAGTTGAATTCAGCTGCATAAAATACAACTATTTGGCATTTTTAATTTCAACTTGTTTTGAAATGTCTTTACTTTTGATAGTCTGATAAAATAACGTCATGAATTAGCCACCATTAGATAAGTCACAATGGAAATGGAAGGTCAAGTTGCCACATTGCATTGTGGGATGCTTCAGTTACAGCACATCGTTGTAAATGTAGTAGGTCATCTGGGTGTACCGAAATTTAGCATACAGCAAAAATTAAGCAAGTGCTAGTAGCCAAAGTCCAAATAATGTTGGATTAATGGATTATTATACTAAGTCACTATGTTATTAATTGAATAACCTCCTGACCACATAAAATTCCATTTTTAATATAATGTTTTCAGTCTGTGGGTTCAGTGTTGGTAGTTTGTTTTATATTGCATCACAAAATAGAAAAAGCAATAATTTCCTCCATTCTTTTACCAGGGTCTCAAGTGGCATAAAAGTTTCCATTCGTAGTCCTTTTATTTGTTTGTCAGGGAACTTGACAGGATCCGGGCACATAAATCCTCCTTTCATAATGCTTGCATGAAACCAGTTTTTTCAAGTGTTGAGTGATGTTTTCTATCACACTAGTGGTGCTGGTATCAGCAGCCCACTGCTGATTAATTGTTTGCAGGACCCAGGTGGAGAAGAGGAAAGGTACAATTGTGTTCTTAATCTCCCTCTTACTCTCTGCCTCCCTCTTTCTCTTTCCCAGGTCTGACAACAGGGCTGACGGTGGTGCTCATCACATGAATATTAATGCCACCATGTTTCAACAAGATGCTCGCAAATCTTCTCTCTTCCCCCTACCTCTCTCTCTCTCTCTCTCTCTCTGAAGTAAAGTCCTATCGCAAAACTGTCATCTGCAGAGCCGGAGCTGCACTACAGGAGTTTGCCGGGACATTTTACTTTAATATAGTTTCGATTAGTCTTTGGTGTTTTGAAATGTGAGTGTGTCATCTTTTTTCTTATTTGCTATCAACCCACTCTTTAGTATTCTTTTTTCTTTGATACTTTCTATTCACTTTAGTTGGCCTCACGTAATCGAGACTTCTGAAGCCATCTTCCCCCAAAGCCAAGTGTTAATGACACCATCAGACCTCAGAACACAGATCAAATTACACAAGGTAAACTAGAAAAGAAATAAAGTAAAATGGTTTAACTGACTGGCGAGGTTATGACAGCGCTAACACTGTGAGTGTGCAGAAATGTATTTTCTACAAAGAAGCCCAGGATTGCATCACATGACTGTAACTTCTGTTGAATGGCGCATGTCAACACATTGGTGACATGAAAGAAAAGATGTTTTCTGTAGAAAAAGTTGAAACAGCTGTTGGAGATCCAACTTATTCTAGAGCAAACACTTGATGGGTGTCCAAACAGTTGGCCTGAGCAAAATAGCTCTGCAGTCCTAAACATCGGATTATCACAGTGCATGAATCAACCTTAGATTTTACAGCATTGGATTTGGAATTACATTTTAGACTTCAGGAATGGTGCACCATTTTGTTTGTGAATTGACGTAGATCTATACTAAACAGCACATCTATACTAAACAACACAGGGGGAAGTCGTGGCCTAATGGTTAGAGAGTCGGACTCATAACCCATGTGTTGTGGGTTTGAGTCTCATACCAGCAGGGATTGTAGTGGGGGAGTGACTTAGTGCTCCCTCCCACCTTCAATACCACGACTGAGGTGCCCTTGAGCAAGGCACTGAACCCCCAACTGCTCCCTGGGCGCCGCAGCATAAATGCTGCCCTGTGTGTGTGTGTGTGTGTGTGTGTGTGTTTGTGTGTGGGTGTGTGTGTGTTGGTAGTGTGTGTATGTGTGTGTGGTGTGTGTGTGTGTGTGCGCTCCGTGTTTGTGTGTGTGTGTTGTGTACCCACAGCACAGCTACATTTGGAATGGTACACATGCGACCTAATTCCGAGTATGGGTCACCATACTTGGCCACATGTCATGTCACTTTTTTCACATTTGTTGGGTAATTAACAGGATATAAAAAGTATGTAAGAGTTTGCACCTGCACTGGCAAATGAGAATGCGCCTCTTAAATCAAAGCCATTTTATATAAAGCTGTTTTAGAATATAAATAATCTGCACACAACTGATGTTGTTTTTAAATTGTTAAATTGGTAAGATACAAAAGTATGTATTTTTTGTGTAAAATGCACATAATTATTTGTGAGAGTCTGTTTTAAGTACAGTTCTGTTTTATAGAGCAAGTTAGCTCAGATAGTTAAGAGTTCTTTAAAGAGTTTTTAAAAAAAAGTGTGTCAGTTCTGTCACTGGTTAGTTTTCTTAAGCTTGTTTTAAACATACTTTTGACATTGGCTTGTTCTGACAGGTCTTTTTCAAAAAGTACAAGCACAATTTCCCATAGACAGTCTAAGCTGACAATCCTTAGCATTGCAACTTAAAGGGACAGTTCACACAAAAATGAAAATTCTGTCAATAATTCCTCACCCATAGTCTTGTCCACGTCGAAGACCGGCACGGAAGAGAAGACATTGTTGAATGAAGTCATTATTTTTGTTTTCTTTGCACACAAAAAGTATTCTCGTAGCTTCATAACATTACGGTTGAACCACTGATGTCACAGGGACTATTTTAATGATGTCCTTACTACCTCTCTGGGCCTTGAACGTGTCTGTTGCATTGTTGTCTATGCAGGATCAGAAAGCTCTTGGATTTCATCAAAAATATCTTAATTAATTAATTTGGAACAACATGATGTGGTAACTAATGACAGACATTTTAATGTTTTGTGAACTATCCCTTTAAACTTGTGAATAATAGAAAAAACATTTGGTAATTGTTGAAAATAAGAGCGCCTTTTATTTGCTAAGAAATGTTGTTACTTTTTAAAAATAATTATTATTTTAATCATGTTTAAATTGAATCACATGACATAAATACATTTATATTGTTATAAACATATGTTCTATTTCAATAATGCTGTTCTGGTTAATCTTTCGATTCCTCAATTCTCCTGGAAACTTCCCCAAAAATCATTAAACGCACCACGTTTTTTCACCGGTATGGTTAGTGTTAAATAATATCAGTGACCAAAATTCACTGGCCTGTTTGCTGTATTTATTTGCCTACTTTCAAATGCAATGTTGTCCATTGCTATACTACCCTCCTCCATTTAGTTTTTCTGACAATCAGTAACTGCACCATGTCCATGTTGTTTAAAGCTGTGTACTGTGAGTACTGAGACTTAAGGGCTAGTTCACCCAAAACTGGAATTTGATGTTTATCTGCTACCCCCCAGGGCATCCCCGCTGTGTGACTTTGCTTCGTCAGTATAATTCAGCGGGAGATTTTTAACTCTAATCGTTGCAGTCTGTCAGTCATATAACGGAAGTGATGGGAATCACGGCTTTGAGAGTCATAAAAAATACACAAACAAAACCAAATTAAACCCTACGGCTCGTGATGATACATTGATGTGTAAAGACACGAAAAGATCGGTCTGTGCTAGAAACTGAACAGTATTTATATAGTTTTTTACCTCTGACTTTCACCGCAATGTCTGAACTGTCCTGAGCGCATTCGCGTCTTCTTCAGCCTGCGTGTGAGGCATTTTCTTCTTCTTGCTTTACGGCGGATCACAGACTTAAGTGCATTACCGCCACCTATATCTCAAACGGACACTCCTAATTGAGATTGTAGATAAAGTGTCAATGGTCCACTTGAGAGATAGGTGGCGGTAATGCACTTACTAAGTCTCGTCCTAGAAAAGGAGGTAAAAAAATTATATAAATACGGTTCAGTTTCTTGCACAGACTGATCATTTTGTGTCTTTACACATCAATGTATCATCACGAGCCGCAGGGTTTAATTTGGTTTTGTTTGTGTATGTTTTATGACTCTCAAAGCCGTCCACTGACATTATAAGACTGACAGACTGCAACGGTTTGAGTTAAAAAATTCTGTTTGTGTTATACTGAAGAAACAAAGTCTCCTACATCTTGGATGCCCTGGGGGTAAGCAGATAAACATCAATTTTCATTTTTGGGTGAACTATCCCTTTAAGCGCAGCTTCTTTTCTTTCATATTTTAAATCTGTGCCTGAGCGTAACATGTCTGTAGCACTAACATATGCACCATATGTTCAGAGAGGAAGAAATGCAATTACACCATATACATGACAGAACAGTGTGATTTAAATCCATAGTGCTCCACATATTATGCTCCAATGATGAGCATAATCACAGTATGAGCTCCACATTTATCACAGTTACTGTCTTTATAAGGGTGCATGTAAATGTAGCCAGTAATAGGTACCATTGAAGCAAATTATTTTAATGCAAATCAACTGGATTGCATTGCAGCTGGATTGCATTTAAAATCCACTGGATTTTGGACTACACCAGTACTCCTGATCTTTATCATAGACCAGCTATTATGTAATATTATCTAATTAATTTATATATTCTACTTGTTATTCTGATTTTAGTAGATCAAATTGCAACACATAAGGCTCAGATTTAACCTTTATGACCAAACTTAAGTCTTCCATATAATAAATGTCAAATTTTCAGTATATCTAGTAGCACTTTTGGGTCGACAGGGACATGCTCATTGAAATTCTAGTACAAGCTCATGGCACAATTGGGTCATTGCTTTTTAGTGCCACCCTTCAACCTCGGGCAGATTTTTTGTTGTGAAAATAGCTGGTGGATTGGTTGGGTGAAGACAGTCTGGACAGTCTTCCTTTACTCTCCACGTGACTGCATTTTGATAGCAGCACCAAGGATTCATCTAATACATTATGAGACTGTGCCTTTTGAGTCTTTTTTGTAAAAGGGGGTGACTAAGCATGAACAAGGAATTGTTTAGTTTCCTTGCCTTTTTGTACTTCCTCTTTGTTTTTTTCCCCATCCTATTCTTTTCATTCTTTCAAGCATTTTCCACTTAATTCTTAGTCAACTCGCGGAGTTGTTTAGAGTCGAATGAGACAAACAACTGGTTCTCTAGTATTGAGTGGGACACACAAAAACAAACAGTAATCAGGCAAATGAACAAACAATGCGTCCTCCTACATGATTCTCTACAGCTCTGAACAATCTGGCACAATAAAGTATGAATACACACATGCATATGCGCACAAAATCGGCCGTGACCACCAACTTCTGTTCAACTCATGCCTCTTAGTCTTGTTACCCAAAAAAGAGTGTGTGCAATGCACCATGGCCATTTACCCCATTATGATGTGACCTGCTCTTTAATTTCTAAAAGCAAGGTAGGCAATGCAGATTCAAAAATCATGATAAGCATGAGCAGAAACATTCGGCCTAAAGCTCACTGTGACTCATGAGAGCAGATTAATTGAGATGATTTTGGCAGCTTTCTTTGCCCTGTTGTATTTATTATTAGCTGGCTTAACTCCCTGGTAACACCAGCGCTATCTTTTGGCATCAGAGCAGGTGCCAGATTAATGTCTCCAATAAATGTCATGGTGTGAAACATAACTCTCGTTCAACCTTTGAAAGTGAATTTATCCTTTTTTTTACTTCTCTGTTTCATGATTTCGGCTGCTTTATTTGCTTGGGGGGCAAATTGTTCATAACAACACGTTCTGACTCCTAACTCCTCACATATGGATGCTTAGGATCCATCATCACTTTTTAATGCACTGGGTATGCCTTTAGCATAATTTTTCAACATGCAGGATACTCTTTTGCTTTTAATTGCATTTGTAATAGAAGAAATTTGCGTGCATTTGTAATAGTAGATATTATTTTTATAGATTTGTATAGATTTTTTTGAGCACCAAACCCTACTCCTACTACCTAACCACTTCTCAACAATATAAAACACATAACAGGCAGATAAATGTACAGTAACCGGTGCAAAAACTGACAGACAGTATAAAACTTGTGTTGTATTCCAAGTCTCCTGATGCCATACGATATCTTTATGCGAGGAGCAGAGTGAAAATTAAGGTTTTAATCATTGAAAATTATCCAATAACACAGTCATATTTCTTTAAAAAAAAAAAACATCCTAAAATTAACATGATGCAATCGGTCGCGATAGCTAACTGTCACATGTATGTTCCCGTTTTGTTCCTGTTTGTCCTTATTTGGTCCTTCCTGTTTTGTCCCCATTTAGTTCTGTTAGTTCCAGGTGTTTCTCATTATTAGTTATCCTCCTCACCTGTCTGCCCCTCGTTATCTGCCCTATTTGAGTTCTAGCCTGTTCTGTTCTCCCTTGTCTGGAATTGTTGATGTCAACCTTTGCTACGTGTGTTTTCCTGTTTCCCTGGTTGGTATTAAAGACTATGTTTGAATTGGACTCTGCATCTCCGCACTCCTCACGGTAGCAAACCGTGACACCAACAAGATTTCACAATCAAACACTTCTTCAGGTGAATGTGTTTGTGATTTGAGAGTTACGGCTGGATATGGTGATCGCTTTTGGGTGTGTTCCTCACACAAATCAATCATTTGGTCTGGGAAGACCGTTAATGTTTGCATCTCACTCTTCTCTCCAAAACTGTCAACAGTAGTTTGATAATATTCAAATCAGGTGAATTATCTGGCCAAGGCAAATGTTGAAGTTCATCTTGATGCTCCAACTGTCTGGGTTTTATGATCAGGACTCCATATTTTTTTCA
Organism: Sinocyclocheilus anophthalmus; assembly: GCA_018155175.1. Taxonomy (NCBI): domain Eukaryota; kingdom Metazoa; phylum Chordata; class Actinopteri; order Cypriniformes; family Cyprinidae; genus Sinocyclocheilus; species Sinocyclocheilus anophthalmus. The sequence continues at coordinate 842,444 of JADLZN010000196.1, forward strand.
TTGGTGTCTGTGATTAAAGTTTTAGCAATTGCAGCTCTTTCATGGATGTTGTTCTCTGTAGTTGGTTTTTGTTTCTTCAAGGTGAATATTGAAGTTTGCTGTCATTCTGCTGCAGTGGTGCTGTGGTGTTTTGCACACAATACTTCTTATTGATCGATGGTCCCTATCATTCACTTTTGGTTTTTGCCCACCATTCTTCCTCAGTGATAAAGTCTCGCCATGCTTTGTGAACACAGTTATAATTGTAAAGACTGTTGTTCTTAACACAACTTATACTACACCGATATACAGTCTAGAGAATATAGACAATTAAATAAAAGGCCATCGCAATGTTTGTTTTTCACTCTATATGATATTAACCCCTATAATAATGGGTGTTAACATTATTTTGTCCAACCCCTGTATATGTCATAATGGCAGTTTTCTCATTGAAAAATACCCTGCAGATTGAAAATTCTAAAGAGGAACCCAGTGCATAAAAATGTGATGCCAGTGTGAGAATGTTTTTCATACACATTTTGGGTGGTAGAGAGGAAACGGACCATAAGCAAAACACTCTGGACAGGTGGCGACTTTGATGTGTCTTCATTGCCAATGCTTTGCATTGATTCTTCCTGCTTAATACACCTCTATCAATCTGTCTCACTCAATCTCTTTTTTAACAAGTCATTCCTTGTTAAAATTAATATCTTACAGAAGTGCTTGTTTACCCTGCCATTGTCCCATGCATGTTATTAATTTAGCTTCTATTTTCCGCCTTGTTTACAACCAACCCGCCCCTCATAACAAAGCCAGTGTCTCATTCTCTTTCACCTTCGTTTCGCCCGTGGACACAATTGTGCAGATGACAACCATTTTCTCTACCTTAATTAGACAACTGATGCCTCCCGCAGACACCCCCTCTGTTCCACTGTCACAACCATTGCAGCCTACATATATCACCTCATATGCCTCCCTTCCCAGCAAGCTGCAAAAATATGAAACTGATGGAAAAAAAAAAAGTGTTTACCCATTTGGGAGCAGTCGGAAGCGAGGTGCAAATCATACCGTATTTTGTTCAAATGTGTTTGTAAGGGTGTAATGCTAATTCATCTGTTGTTTTTCTCCATCAGGAGCTCCACTGAGCTAATGTACTCGACTCGCTCACTGAGGAGTCTGCAATGAGGTAGTCAAGACATGGTTGTCACTTCTAACTCCTTCGATCCGCTGTCAATGGGTCACTAATCTAAAGCTGCTGATTTCATACCCTGGGAAAAGCTCTGCACAGCAAGACGAGAATAAAACTATCAGGAAGTTATCACAAGCATCTTAATTAAAGTCTTTCAGTGGCAGAAAGTGATAACAGCCGGATCTTGAAATGCATAGGCACAGATTAATCAGACTTACCAGTCATATATGTCTGATGCGGCCTTTTAACAATGATCCCTAGAAGTCATTAAAAGTAAATCTCGCCATCTGAGTCTGGCAGAAAACTTTCATATTTCTGTATTTTGGCTCTGAACATGCGTCTCACAATTATCGCATCTTCAAAAATCCACATTTGACCGGTATATGGTATCACAGCTGGTTTATTTGCGAACGTACATTTGATGTTCAGAGTCGAGCAGCTGCACAATTATCCCTGTTTTAATCATCTGCTCCCGAAATATATTATCTCCTCTGTGCAAAGAAGCATTGACTAAAACATTAGTCATTATACTGAAACTGAAGCATGTTCAGAATCATAATGTTCAGTGTCTTATAAAACACCTGCCAATTATGTCATCAAAAGCCATTAGCAACATGCACCTCTTTCATTTTATTCTATGAGGCTTTGTCCTTTGTAGTCCGTGAGATTAATAGGCTCTCCTAATATGCCTTGTGTTATTGATTACGTCAATTTGATAGAAATGCCTTCAGAGGATCGAGCTTCTTGTTGTTGACAGGAACTTGAGACAGACTTGGAGGACAAAGTCAGTGCGGTGTCCTGTGTAGTCACCCTCAATCACATCTTCAGATCTGGTTATTTATGACGTAGGAACATATGGCAATCACAAACCATGAGCGCTGAGCTGATAAGTGCTTTGAAACCGATCCAAGATTAGTCTATTATTCCAGCCTCCAACAAGAGCCAGTTAACCACAAATGCAGCTTTACCGTCGCCTCGATTTACTGTGCTGCTGTTTACTGTAGAGCATTAAATAGCATGGGTAAGTATTTGATCTGATGGCTCTGATAACCTTGGCAGCATGACATAGCTTTTTTCCTCTCGCCAACTAAATGATTAGATTGGTAAAACAAATATGCACCCTGTGGGCATTTTTTTTAAAAATGAGAAAAGGTCAGATTTCCTCAGGAGGGGGAAGAATGTCAACCAATGTTCTGATCAAAGATATCGACCAATGAAATAACCAAATGTCTCTTATCTTCCCCTCCACTGCACCGCATATTGTTTCCCAAGCCAAACTGAGGATTGGCTCTTTTCTTTTCTTTTCTCTCCTCTCTCTTTTAATTTAATTTTCTCTGCCCTTTTTTCTCTGTTTTCCTATTTCTTTTCATTTTCTTTACTTATTGATTTTTTTTTTTTTAGATTTCTTTCTTTTTGCATTTTCTTTCATTTTTCTGCCCTCTTTTCTTTTTCCTTTGTCCCTTTTTGTTTTTATATTTCTCTTTTAATTTTATAATTTCTCTGCCTTTTTTTGTTTTCGAATTTCTTTTTATTTTATTTTTTAGATTTATTTCTTTTTCATTTTCCTTCATTTTCTCTGCCCTGTTTTCTTTTTCAATTTTCTGTTTTTAAATTTATTTTCTAATTTTCTTTCAATTGCTTTCCCTTCCCTCCCCTAATCTTTTCTTTTCTTTCTTTTCATGTTTCCCTTTGTCTTCCTATTCTTTTCCATATTCTATTGTTTTCTTTTTCTTTCCTTTTTCTTTTCTTAATCCATTTACGTTTCCTTTTCTATTTTATTTTGCCTTTGTTTTCTGTTTCTTTTTTCTATATCCTCTTCCTTTTCTTGAAAGGCTAGAAAACCTTTCAATTGTAATTTTGATACAAATTCAAAGAAAGCAGGCTTCTGCACACAGAAAACATCTCACTCAAAGCAACAAAATGCTGCAACCAGTTCCTGGAATTTATCTTTGTATTTCAGAGATAGATCAAAGACTACCTTTCAGTGCACAGTTTGAATTATTAGCTGTGATGGTACTTTAATTCAATCTGTTGAATCAGTCTCACTCGTGGCTCTCATGCTGTTCTTAGAGGGTGGCCTGGGGAAAGAAGCCAGCTATATATTGTTCTTTTGTATTGCCGCAACATTGAAAATCATACATGCAATTACCTTATAGTGTGATAATTCATGTATAGTGAGAGAGAAAAAGCTACGGTGCTTCCTGTAAAATCAGGCTGTAGATTATATCTCTTCAAGACACTGACCTTAAATAGCCCAGACCCAAATAACATCCCCTGGATTCCCAAGATATCCTTTTAGTGTCCAGACATGGACATTACTATACAGAAAAGCCGATTATGAAGCTTTGTTTATAGCTTTGCTATATTTGTATCTTAAAGTTAAAATGACTTGTGGAGATAATATTAAGTAGAAAAAAAGGTTTAGAGTGAAGTCACCTGTCTGTGTTCATAAGAGTTTTTTGGATCAGCACAACAGCTCAATCACTTGTCAGTAAATTTAAAATGGTTTTGCCAAAGCAAGTCTGGAACAGAGTTCAGTTTGTATCCTCTTTCTCAGTGCTGAGTCTGAAGGCTTAGTGTCACAAAAAGCATTATCAAATATTTGTTCCTTGTGTTTTGGCAGCTATAAGCGTGCAAACTGTCACATGAATATGCTAGCCAATACATCACTCATTAGCTCTTGCTCTTTTTCTCTCTCATCTCTCACACACATGCACGCATTACAGCACTAGAACTATGATTTGAGCACTGCATGAGAAATGTGAGAAGCAAGTTGACTAGAAAAACTCTCCATTTACTCCACACCTTGGTATTGTATTTAGGACATTCAAATACATAGCAACATGTCCAGAGAAAGCCTGCCTTGAGTCGTTGAAAAAGAAGAGGAAGTTAAGAGCAGGGCTTATGGATTATTAATGATGATATGTTCATAACGATGTCTCTTCAGCTCTCTACATTATTCAACTGTTTCTTGTAGAATTTACTGGACACAGGCTAATGCTTTAAGTTTCCAAAGATTGATTGTAACTGCAAATGACAGATAGATTTGTATTTTAGTACCTCTTAGCGCTAACCCTGTCAACACTAAACACAAAAACTTCATGCTGTCGGCTGCAAGATAAGAAATAGTTTTAGGAAACAAAACTATATTACTCTGAATGCACAGATTATATAGATGAGAAGTGTGAGCCTATAAAACAACAACATAATTTAATTAATGAGCCATATCTCTGGGCCTGAAGTCATTTTTATCATAAAGTAAATTAAATAGTGTCAGTATCATTTATCAAATGCAGCATATGGCCCTATTATATCGGTTAATAATTTTTTTTAGTTAGTTAAATCTGGGGAGTTGTTTATTCTTATTTGGCTGTTTGATGAGTTTCTTGTTACAATATTTTAGGAGTGTGGGATGAATTCTAGAAAGAAATTAGGCCACTTTTTGACAGATACTAAAAAGTGGCCTGGTTTACCCTATACACTCTTAGAAGGAAGTTTTTATAAAGGTTCTTGACATGTAGTAACATTTCTATTTAGAGTCATGTTGTCCTGAATTTTTTTTATGCTGAAATGGTTCTTTGTGTTACAGTTTTAGACAATCAATCTATATCACATTTCCAATTGCTACCTTTTTCATATCTGTAACTGTTGAAGTCTAACTATTTTCTGGAGCTCAACTATGCTATTACAAAGACTGTCAACTGTAACGGAAGAGGTCTGACGCAACAGATTAGTATATCAATCAAGTCTATTTGGTCACGGAGAGTACGGGTGTAGGATCCAGGTGATGACACAGTGAGTGTATAGTTCGTAGAACAGTTTAAAGGATATGATGAGTGGAATAATCAGAGTCCTTTCCTTTACAGGAGCTGGAATGCACATGGAAGAGCACACACCTCAGCGATCCAGGAACTAGGAGGAACACAGGAGGGAAGTAATGCAGGAAGTATTCAAATGGAAGCAGTAGTAAAGTCAGAGAGTCCTCTACGCATGTACGAGACCAGACAATGAGGGTGTCTGAGGTGTGCTTTTATGCAGGCTGGTTGATGAGGTGCTTGATTGGTGACAGGTGCAGGTGCTCAGTACTCAGGTGATAGAGATCGTTGTGATTGGGTGGTGGTGGAGCCTGGCCGATCTGTTACATCAACACTCTCTCGACAAAGTAAATGTCTATTTTTTTATTTTTTTATTTTCAGTGTTATTGCCTTTATTATGATAGGACAGCTTAGAGCTGACAGGAAGTGGGGGGCTTGGTGTTCGAACTCGGGACACCCGTAGTGCAAATTTATAGACAAAATGTCTATAAATTTTAACTTTAAAATTGTATCTTGTTTTCGATCAATGATGGCTTTTTCTCTTTTAGTACAGTAAAACATGTAAGTGTGACCATCTCTGTTCAATAAAGGATATTTCTCTCATAGAAAGTACGAAGTAATTAACCATTTTTTAAAAATTATTACTTGGGTTTATATATTATACTCAGTCACAAAAAACATTAAAATCAGTGGCGTAGCGGACGGGCACGCACTGCAGGGGGGCCCCGCGATAACCTCCCCATGCTGGGTTGCGTCGTATCATGTGTCAACTATAGCCAGAGATATTGTCAAAAACATCAAATATTGGCAATATTAAGAGGATTCATTTCCAATTAATGTAGGCCTGTTACTTTCTTATTATTATTATTAGACCTGTTATTATTATTAGGTTACTTTTATTATTAAATTGCAATTCATTTGCCCCACAATAATTTCATAGCGCATCACCAATCCACATTTATACAATGAATTATAGGCCTGTAATTAAAATTATTAACACTGCAGTCATCAATGAAAATAAGAACAGCTTTATTTCAAGCACCGACTTTCAAAAACAACCTGTTTAATGCAAAATACATTTCTCTCTCTTTTTTTCACTATGTACGGGCCACAAGAGAAATATTAAGGAATAATTCAAGACGTTATCAGCATATGTTGAAGTAGATCTGTCTCTTGTCGTCTCTGAGAGAATATGCGCCGTTAATGCAGCGTAAGATGCTGAAAGCACCGTCAGTTTGTACTTTTTTTACTTTCACCTTGTATAATTGACTGAGGTTAAAACGTTTATCTTCATAACTGTTGTTTTCAAGTTTGCACGTTGCTTAATATCAGCCTTCATAGTTTAAAACAGAAATATTTCCAATACGTAACAAACCCCATACCCCCGCAAAATCGTGGGGGGCATGATTTTGCGCTACGCCACTGATTAAAGCTGCCCCATACTGTCCATTCACTATGGCTACTTTTGGCCTTTAAGAACAAGGCACTGGAGGACAAGTTATTATTTGAATTGCGTAGAAAATCGCTCCTCTTTATAACATAATGATCATGTCCAACATATGTTGTGATTTTTTTGTGTTGATACCTTTTTCTTGTAATAGTGCCTAAACCAGTACAATAAGTACTTTCCTCCATCTCATCCATTCTGCTTTTCACTTCCTGCCCTCCATCTGAATGTCATGAGAATCACTTGATTGCAAACAAGCTATTTAACTCTAAACTCAGTTGACCATTCACTGGGAGTTTGATTGACAGGCGATCTGACCAATCATAACGCAGAATCTTCCATTTTGTCAGACAAACAAACCAGACAGGAGATGATCGGTTCATGTGCCGCTAAAATTTAAAGATTAAAGATTAAATTAAAGAGCCAAAAAATGGTATTTATTGTTGACATTTCTTAGAAAATTTCAAAATTTGAAAGCTGAGACTTTGTTTCATAACAAAAGTAACCTTCTCTGTCTCGTCGGTCGGCGTGTTGTCAGTGTCCTTTTTGCTCTGCGATGTATTTTTCACTGTGACAACATGATGTGTGGCATGAGAGCGCCATGGTTTGTCAGACGTAGCAACAGTAACGAAGGGGGGTGGGTCTTTGCGAAGGGTCAATTGTGCACTTCAGATGCTGCCACAGCCCTTCATCATCTGCAGAGAGAAAATGGAGCGACAATAGATGGCGGCAGCGGCAACAATACTACAGCGAGAATCAAAGTTACGCCTTCTTTCTTAGCGTGAACATTTGAGCGGTGTTATGCAAATCTTCCCACACAGTGACGTAGACATGTAGGGGCGTTTTTTTTTAACAAGGCGTTTTAGGAGGGTGTGGACGAGTCTTAACTTTTATCAAGAATATCTCTTTGGGTTTGAGACTATAGTCTTTGCAACTTCAGTGATCTTATCTACGCACAATCAGCTCGTAACACTCCAAAGAGAAAGGAAACCGTGAATCCGCATCATAGACCCCTTTAATAGTAAAACCTTTTACAGGGGCTACAAGACATTATAAGAACCGGTTCAGATAGAGGGGGAAAAACCAACATTATAATAAAATACTATATTAATTAAAATATTGATTGAATGTTATTTATCCTCCATTAAGTCCCCATATGCACTTTGAAGTGTGATTCTTATGGAACCTTATAAACAACACTTATGTTCCATTTACATTTTAGACATTAGCAGCGCTTTTATCAAAGCTACTTACAATGAGGACATGGAACTAACAAACAAATCAATGAATCAAAACTAACAAAAACATGAGATGCAGTGCTATAACAAGTCGCAGTTAGCTTAAGCAGTAGCATGTTTTTAAAAAAAATTATAATAAATTAAAAGAAAACAGATAGAATAGAAAAAAAGCAAGCTAGTGTTAGAGGCCTTTTAAATATGCTTTTGTAATTTGACAGGAAAGAAAATAAATAAAAAGAAACAAGGAATAATACAAAAGATAGAGAAGCAAGTGTTAGTTTAAAAATAAAAAAGAAAACAAGATAGTAACATGAATATACTGCAATCTAAAGGGCAAAGTATTTTGTTTTTATAAAGAATAGAAGTAGAATAGAGAGTGCAAGTGTTAGAGGGTCAAATAAAGATGGAAGAGATGTGGTTTTAGCCGATTCTTGAAGATGGCTAAGGACTCAGCTGCTCGGACTGAGTTGGGCAGGTCATTCCACCAGGAGGGAACAGTTAATGTAAAAGTCTGTGAAAGTGATTTTGTGTTTCTTTGGGATGGCACAATAAACCGACGTTCACTTGCAGAGAACGCAAGTTTCTAGAGGGCACATGACTCTGAAGTAATGAATTTAGGTAAAGGGGTGCAGAGCCAGTGGTGGTTTTGTAGGCAAACATTAATGCCTTGAATTTTATGCGAGCAGCTATTGGTAACCAGTGCGAATTTATAAACAGAGGTGTGATGTGCATTCTTTTCGGCTCGTTTAAAATGTATCTTGCTGCCGCGGTCTGGATTAATTGTAAAGGTTTGATAGAACTGGCTGGAAGACCTTACAATAGTCCTGCCTGGACAGAACAAGAGCGTGAACAAGGAGTTGTGAAGCATGTTCCGAAAGAAAGGGCCTGATCTTCTTGATGTTGAATAAAGCAAATCTGCAGGACCAGACAGTTTTAGTAATGTGGTCTGAGAAAGTCAGCTGATCATCAATCATCAATTATTTAGCACCAGAAAGAGTTCAGCTATTATTACAAGCCTAAAAAAAAAATTTGGGGGGGTTGTCTACCCTATAGGATTTACCCTTCTTTCAAAATGTTCATGTTATTACTTGATACATCATATTTAGAATGTTTAAATGACATAGCTGACTGAAATGCGTCATTGTGGAACATTGTGTTAAAATATTGATCATGCCTTTAGGGGATCTTGTTTAAGAGTGTACATGAAAGGCAGAGATGTTCTTTCTTTTCTTTTCTTTTTTAAAATAATTAAGTTTATTGGAGCAGCTCTGACATCTATTTCCCATTGTGTCCTTAAACACTAACGTCAGGACTTTTTCTTTTCCTTTACAATGCTGATCTCTGAAAGGCAAATTAATGGTCAGTGTACAATACATACATACATACCAAATGGACTCCTATATGAGCTGGTCTGTGGTGTGGCTGCTAATGGATTCTAGGATAAACAAAATGTCCATTACAAGGTTGTGTGAAAACCTTTTGAGCTCTTGGTTGCTGTGAAATAGTTGATGAATCACACAATAAAAGGTGATTTATTAAACCTCTGATGTTTTAGGCTAATGGAAGGTGGCTTGAGGTTTTATGATGACGGCTGTGACACTCAGTCTTTTTATTTATTTTAATGAAGAATTGTGCAGAAAGGGATGTATATCAGCACTGGTTATTTCAAGTGTAATGAAAGTCTCTTCATTGAAAATTAGCAGGTATATAGTAGCCTATTTCCTAATTCATTCTCTCTCTCTCTCTGCTTCTTCCATCCCTTTCTGTCTGTCCATCAGTGTCTCAAGGGCTTGACCATTTCTCTGAATTTCATCATTAGATAATTGCAGTTTAACCTCAGGTGAGAACATGAATATGATATTAAAAGGACAGGAAAAAAATCTGTTCTTTTTATTATTATTTCATAATTTTTTGTCGTTCATAGCACTTCTCTTTTCATTTCAACCTTACTGTTATTACAAGAGCCATTTTGCAATGTTGTCCACCTTCCCTCCGGTTAGTTGTACCCTAATGAGTGCCCTCAGGAATACAACAACTACAGATTAATCATTTTGATGATGTCCGCACTCTGTACTTGGAAAATAACATCACAACAGTGATCTGAGCTTCCTTAGTCTGAATATACTGCCATAAGTATTTGTCAGGATTGGACCTGTTTTGTCATGTGTTTCAGTTTCTGTTTTGCCTTATTTGGTCAAGTTCCTGTCCTCGTTTAGTTTGATTATGTTCCATTGATTTCACCTGTGTTCCCCTGATTGCCTGTGTTTAAAAAAAAAAAAAAAAGTCCCCCCCCCCCCCTATCTGTTCAGTTTGTGTTTGTCAGGTTTACTCGTTATCTACTTGTTGTGAATGTCATCCTTGTGCTCTGTGTCGCCTATTTGAATCATTAAAAGACTATCGTTCTGAGAAATCTCTATGTTTCCTCGTGCCCGTGCATCCAGCTATTGTGACTGAAGACCTGACCAAAACCGTAATCTCCGTGTGTCTACCCTCCGTTTTGTTTCCTGTTTTTACCCAATGTCTTTTTTTTCCCCGTTGTTCCCAGGGCATCCATGAGCCCTCCTTCGCCCGGAATATCTCCTCCTCCTGCTGGAGCAGGGGGATAGATCTCTCGAGGACCATACGAGACTGTTCCATCTGCTAGCAAGCACCACCAGCTACCCTGAAGACACGCTCTGTGTGTTCTACGATGCAAGTTTAAACACAGCGTGCAGAGTGCTGTTGTCCGAAGATGGTCCTCGAGCGGATTTCACCGCGTTTGTGGAGTGGATTCGGGCGAGAAACGGATCCCCGTTATCCGTCTGTTCCGAGGAGGATCTCGCCAGTTCCAGCCCACCATCTCCCCGCTGTGTGGAGCTAAAGCCCGAGCCCACCAATGATGGAGAGCCAATTCCCGCTGCGATCTACGAGCCAGCACAATGCCGAGCGACTGAGCAGAGGATCGCCCCGAAAGTAGAGCCCAAGCCGTCAGACCAGGTGCGTGAGCCGGCTACAACTCCCATCGCGAGGGAGAAAGCCGTGGATGGTGAGAGCGTGGAGTGGAGCTCCACCCACTGCACCGCGACTGAGGGTGAGCTGATAATACATCTGGGACTGCTGGACTTAGAAGGGGACCTTATTGACTGGGAAACTGAGCTGGAAGCCGATTTGCCCTCTCTCCTTCGTCCCGTCCAGCCCTGAGGGGACTCCCGTTTCCCATTCAAGCCAGGAGTGGGCTCTGATCCCCAAGGGCAGGCCATTCCTCCTCCATGGCTCCTCCCTCCGTCGGCTCCACCGTGGGTCGCCATCATGGCTGTGACCTGGGTCCTGCTTGGCTCCTCCTGCTCCAAGCCCCTCCTGTCTCCTCCCTGGCTCCTCCCTCTTTCATCACCTCCCTGGTCTCTGTCTGCCGGCCCCCTCCCGGGTGTTCGTCCTCCTCCTGAACCTCCTCCTTAGTTCTTATAAGATCTGTCTCTTATAGCACTTTTCCATTGCATGGTATGGTATGGCACGGCTCGGCTCGGTTTGCATTTCCACTGCAGTTTAGTACCGTTTTAGAGTGGGCGGGATTATTCACATGTCGTTTTGGTTGTGCCGCCTCTACTGCCGTGACATCATCGTAAATGCGTCACAAACACACAACAATGGAGCATATCGATGGAATGGTGTTCTTCATTCTTGGCATGTGGATGTTTTTAACTGCAAGACGAAGGAGTTTGTTTCAAAAGAGGCTGATGGCAGCCAAACAATACAATACGACAACACTCATTTTGCTTGACGGCGCACAAGGGTAAGCATCTAAAAGCACATCACTAGCTAACTTATATCTCTGTCGCAAAGCAAATAATGAATTTAACTGCCAGTATAACATATTAAAATGCGTATTCTGTGTATTACAGAGCTTCCACATTTCGCAAAAAAGTCGCCGCAACAGACCATCTGTTTGGACATTTAACCTAGCTTCAGAATGGTGGGATGTGATTGTTCCCGCTTTTGCAGACACTCAGTGGCTGGAGAACTTTAGAATGTTCGAAGAAACATTTATCCACTTATGCAACAAACAGCATCCAGCGATAGAGAGACGGGACACAAATTTTCGCGTGTGTGTACCTCTAAAGAAAAGAGTAGCCATCGCACTGTGGAAGCTTACAACCGGCGCTGAGTACAGAAGTGTTGGATATCTTTTTGGTGTAAGCATAACAACTGTGTGTCGGTGTGTTCAGTTCTGTGCAGGTCTGATGCGTTACTTGAATAGTTAACTATTCATGTAGCCTGTTCTGTAAAGTGAATTTTCAATAAACTTTTGTATCATTATGGCATTAATCATTTGTCTTTATCAAGAGGTACATTACCTGCTCATAAAATATTTAATATAGTAAGGAGGTACACTTATTTGATCATAGTTTTTATTGAAGCAAAACATACAAAGGTAAAAATATAAACAGAAAACCTACTCTAAAAATATACAGAAAGTATATACATAAGGCAAAGATCAAGTTTAAATTACAATATAAAAAGCTAATTTTAAACAATGTGCCAGTGTACCTTGTGCAAGAACTGTAAACAATTGTCTGATATACATGAAAAAAAAATGTAAGTGAGAATGTAAGCAGCAAACTTTAAACAATGTGCAAATGTATGTAGTGCAAAACCGATATACAAAAGACAAATACAACAAAAATAAATTTAAACGTTATCAAAGTACAAAAAAAAGGTGCAAAAACGCCAGACAGTTCTATTCCCTTCGGCCACTCATTGCCTGGACAAGCATCCCCATAACGTTGAGGAATGCTTGATTGAAAGCAGCCGTTTGAGAGTGTTCCTCTGCCCTCAAGGCCGCTTCCTGCTCCCTCGCTTGTCTGGCCTCTTCAAGTGCCATCTGCAAGTGGTGCTCCCTCTGGGCACGGTTCAGCTCCTGTTGCTGAATGTCTGCCACCTGCATTTCTCTTAACACAGCAAGATGTTCCTGATGGTGCAGGCTCCGTTTCCGCTTGCCTGGTCCAAAATGAAGAAAATAGTTAGAAATGGGAGGTTTTTCTTTACTGTGGATTTGTATACATTCATTTATGAAAGAACTGTACAGTAACATCCTTAAATTATCTAACGTCACATTTACAGTAGCTACCAATAATGTATTTATGGTAAGCAACAGGAATTCATGACAAGATATATAACGATATATATCCTATATGTACATATTATGACATATGAAATACATAAAATTTGTTTTATACCTGTGACCACACGCTGCGGTGTCGTCGTGCAGCTGGAGGTTGATGGTGATGGCGGTCGTGGTGGAGACGCTGCTATCACTGGCTGGGAAGAGTCGTCGTCGTGGCATTGAGAAAGTGCAAGTGAATCGATCGTGGACAATGAGTCTGAAACGCAAAGTTTGTACAATCAGTTGGGAATGGACAAATTACTGCAACACAAAGTAAAACAGCAACTCCAGAACATCATGAACAATAGCACTACCGCTAACTGTCAGCTACTAGGACTTTGTGAGGAAAAACTTTTTCATTCCGCATCGCCCCATCAAGCTCTTGCTGGATCCGCTCCTCAGCTATCAACGAGAGGAACGTCTGTACTTCCTCAACAGACCACAAAAAAAGCCATTTTTTGGATGTTACAGAAAAGAGCGTTTGTTCAAACAAAAGTTGCGTTCGATCCTTCGCTGGCTGTGCTGATTTAAATCTAGCGGTTCTGTTGTGTCTCGTGTCGCAAGTTCAGTGACTCAGGTAGTGACAATTCTCTCTGGCCAATCAGTGATCAGCAGAGTTTACACGTCACGTTTTGGTAACGGTACGGTTCGCTTGGAACCCCAACCGAAGTGGTACTAAAAAAAGTACCAGGTACTGTACCCAGTGGAAAACCCCCCAAAAGTGAACCGTACCGAGCCGTACCGTGCCGTACCATGCAGTGGAAAAGCGCCATTAGTTTCCTCGTGCCCGTGCATCCAGCTATTGTGACCGTATTATTGATCCGCTTATTAGGATATGGATGTTTGTATTGATTAATTTACTCTGCTGAGTGGCCTGTTGAATAGGCTGAAACAGGATGTACTCTGTGTGTATCATTAAAACAGGAGAGACTAATTTGAGGAAGCTTTTTGTATTCCTAATCCAAATTTTCTTTACTTCTCTTTTTCTTTCTGTCTTTTACAAAGGAAGAATATCCTGTCTGTCAAGCTTCTGTCTGCATTCCCCGATTAAATGTGCTGATCTAAAACCAGAACCTCTTTAGATCCTGCATATAATTGCTTTCCACAACCTATAGGAATGCCAGAACTGATCTTGGACTTTGGCAGACCTGCATCCCTGGTTTACTTCTGCATTAGTATGCTGTCTGTAAAGCATATAAGCGAGATCCCAGACGGTGCGGATTGTGATTGTTCTCAGCTGCGGCAGGTATGCTTGGTTACTCTCTTATTCCTAAATGTGTGAAGCAGTTTGAGTATTTAGCCTAGCTTCTCTCATCCTATTTGTGTGGCTTTGGATTGATTGAAGGCGTATAAAATTATATGGAACATTTGCTTAAGGAGGAATGTGGTTGAGAGCTTCTCAATTCAACTGCATAAAGTATTCAGCAGTGCGAAATGTTGCAGTGATTGTGAGGTACTTCTAAACTCTGTGTGTGTGTAAATGGCATTTCTGGGGATTTTCATAGCAAGGAATTATTTTTTATTCAATTGAAATTAAATCAGCGTTCCAGATCATGAACTTTGTTTACCAGAAAGACCTGCTTTGGCAAAAGATTAAGGCTACAAGTGAACTGTAAACTAACTTGCATGCGATCAATAATTTAAGTAGACGACCGTTCAAGTTTGGGGTTGGATTTTTTTTGGATGTTTTTGATCTTATGCTCACCAAGGCCACAAATATTTGATCAGAAATAAAGTAAAAACAGTAATATTGTACAATATCATTACAATTTATAATGACGGTTTTCTATTTTAATATATTTTAAATGTAATTTATTCCTGTGATGGCAAAGCTGAATTTCAGAAGCCATTTCTCTGGTCTTCAGTGTCACGTGATTCTTCAGAAATCATTCTAATATGCTGATTTAGTGCTCAGGAAACATTAAGAGCTTTTATTTGAAATAAAAATCTTTTGTAACAATGTTGACGTTTTTACCCTAACTTTTGATCAATTTAATGCATCTGTACTAAACTTGTTGTTTTAACATCACATGAACTCCATATTTCAGTCTCCCAACCAGTAAGATCAGACTGGAGATTTAATTTAGCCAATCAGCAAAGCTCTTTTGGAACAATAGGAAAGTTAACAATCTTAAAAATAAAGGTTCCAAAAGGGTGTTTTCGCAGCAATGCCATTTTTGGTTCCTCAAAGAACCTTTCAGTGAACAGTTGATAAAAGAACCATTTTTTCTTGTTGTGAAGAACATTTTAATAATCAAAAGGCCCTGAGGCTCCAGCAAAAGACTTGTGAGCGTTCTCTCTCTCTCCCCCTCTTCATCCTCTCAGTACATTTTACTCTGACCTGTGTTTCAGAGCGGTGCTGCCTTGCAGATGAAATCTCTGCGGTCAGCTGCTAATAACCTTTGAAATTTTCATTTCACGTACATTGTCACATTCATGCAGATCAATGGCTGCCATAACATCAAAAGGAAACCGCTACTTTAAACACTGGTTAACTGTGAATATATCACTTAGTGAACACTGCAACACTTCTAAGGCTCTGTGAGAAGGACAGGGATTAAGTATTTTTCAGAATATCATCTGTTTGAAACAGGCGACTGATGTCACTCATCAGGTTAAAAGAAGGGCTGGACAGTATGGGCAAAAATATTATCACAATATTTTTTTTCCCCATATCATTCGTTATCAATGTTTATCATGATGTTGCATACCTTAATGGGAAAGGAAATGCATTCCATGCTTGTCAGTCAAGAATAAATGTAAACATTGTTTACAAATAAACTCCACAGAGAAAGCTTTAAAAACATGTTAAGCTATACTTTATCAATTGAAACATGAATGAAAAATTATCTTGTTGTATGATTTAATACTTCCTTTAATACTTATCCTCCTTCTCCAACTACAACTAATAATATACAGTTTATTCAAATATTACATTGCTGTATTATTATTATCATTAATCCTAATTACAATAGGGTTTCAGCACAGTGCTTGAACCTGTAATGATATAAAAAAATTACATTCATCAAAACATTACATTAAAGAATTATTAATGTTAATTATTATTAATAATCACCATCATCTTCATCATCCTAACAATTACAATAGGGTTTCAGCGCTACACACTAGAACCCCTAATAATACAATTTATCAAAATGTTACATTGATTAATTATTAATGTTAATATTTTATTTATTATTATTGTTGTTAGAGGAAAATTTTACTGTACAACAGTAATACATTTCTGTCTTTTCTGCAAGTTAAAGCGAGCTTTTATTTTGGCGGGATGTTGTGTATTTTCAGTGTTTTTCACAGTGTTGCCAACTATTTGTTGCTAAATTTAGCAACTTTTCAGACTACCCTAGCAATTCTTTCTTCCAAAAGCACCTAGCAACAAATTTAGCTATTTTCAAAATTTATTTGGCAACTTTTTAAAAAATTTTTACACAAAAAGAGAAAATCAAAGATGCCTAGTTGTACACGCATCATGTCAATTAAGTTAGCTGCTATTCACAATTGTTTTTAAAGGGGGTCATTTGATGTTGCTAAAAAGAAAATTATTTGGTGTAATGAAACGTGTTTATGTGGTTTAAGGTTCAAAAAACACATTATTTTCCACATACTATACATTATTGTTTCTCCTCTATGCCCCCTTTCTGAAACGCGTAGAATTTTGACAAAGCTCATCATTCTAATAAGAATAGATGTGATTGTGATTGGACCAGCGATCCAGTGCATTGTAGATTGGCCGAATACCTCACGCGTGTGACGGAAATGTTACGCTCCTTACCATATTGTGATGATGCCCTGTCAGGCCGCAGCGATGGTTCAAAAACATGAAAACCAATTATAAACGAGGCATCGTGCATCAGAAACCCCCCCCCCCCCAAAACACTGGGTACATAATTATTGATTATAATGACTTATACTGTCTTTTTACAAGTTGCGTTGCATCGTGCCGCGTAAACAAAAAACCATGTCTGCATTTGTGATCAGGAATGACAAACAAGCAAGTCCTTTATCTACACACTGCCCAAAAAAAACTCTCTTTAAATATAAAAAATATAAAATATGAAAACTCTTTAAATATATAAACTTACTTACAGTCTTTGAGTCAGTACAGCCGGCATTGTAGTCTACTCTCCCAGGTTCAGGAAACATTCCTCCATAAAAGGTGCTGCACAAATAAATACAACTTAACCAATGATTTCTAGTCGTGTCCATTTTTTGGAAGGCCAAACAAAGTAGTTAAGCTTTCACAACAAAACACAGAGTCCACACAGTGGCCTAGAGTGGCGCGGCGGCTAGAAGTGAGCAGAGGCTGGGGCTAAATTGAGGAAAGGCGGAGGGCTAGAGAGTGAGCAGAGGCCGGGGGCTTAAATGTGAGAAGAACGGACGGCGGGCTTAGAGTGAGCAGAGCGGCGGAGGGAAGAAGGAGAGTTCCGGCGGGCTTGCGGCAACCACCTGTGACAACCCCGGGCTGGACTCCGCTTTGTCCACGGTGAAAGCCGATCCGGTGATCCCCAGCGCAAAGTTGTAGTATTTCCTCAACAACCAAAACGGATCAGCTCCAGGCATGACGAAGAACATATCGTCCTCTTTTGGAAGGCCAAAAAAAAAGTAGTTTCACTTTCACAACGAAAAACACACAGCGCCTTCACGACATGGCGGCGGCAAAAACAATACTACAGCGAGACTAAAAGTTACACCTTCTTTCTTTGACATTTGGGCGGCGTTATGCAAATCTTGTGGGGGCGTGTTAGAACGAGCCGTTTTAGTTAGGCGTGGCTGACTCTTAATTTAAAAGAATATCTCTTTGGATTTGAGACTTTAGTCTTTGCAACCTTTACAGATCTTCTTTACGCACCAAGAGCTTGTAACACTCAAAGAGAAAGGAAAAATTTAAATCAATCATATGACCCCTTTAATTAATAATAATAATACTAATAAAAATATATAATTTAATAATGTATTATATTATCACTTTGTTAGTAGCTTGTACCTGCAATTGTTGATCAGTTAGTACACTGTAAGGAAAATATCTAGAAAAATGGAAAAGGTAGGCTTCTAGTAATTTTCCAGGACATTATCTGTTTTACTTGTTTACTAGCTAATAAAAAAAAAAGCTTAAATTGAAATTGTTCAAAAATGCATACGTTTACAAAAATGTAATGTATTTAAAAATAGTTAGTTACATTTTAATATTATATTATGCATTTATATTATTTTATGAACAAATCTAAATGAACATATATAAAATATATATTTTTTGGTGAGATTTTATGCAGTGACACAATTTTGTGTCATGATTATGTAATGACGTCATCGTGCAATGACATCACAACGTCATTTAGCAACTTTTAGCAACAAATCAACCTTCCATTAGAAACTTCCCTGAAAATTAGTTGGCAACACTGGTTTTTCAGTGTTAATTTTTGCAGTAAACATCAGTGTTTAGGTATCACCCAGCCCTATTAAAAGAGATCAATTAAGACAACTTAACACAATGTTGTAGCAGTAGAAGAGCAGCAGGATTCAGTAGGGGGAAGTCAGAAAGAGAAGAGAAAGAGCAGAGGAATCTGTAAAGGAAGAGTATGGAAAGAGCAGAGGCAAAGGAAGAGGAGAGAATTGAGGTTATTTTGGCTGTAGGATTACAGTCCAGGTTTTTGTCCAATGCATTTCAGATTTTTGGCCGCGACCTTTGTGTCCTGTCCAATTACGGTCTACCATGTCAAGCTCTCAGTGCCCTGCGTGTGCGCATGCTTCCAGTGTATCTATGAGTGTGTTCAAAGCATGCTTTCTGTGTGTAAATATTGGCCACTAACTATAGACTTGTAAATCAGATTTCCATTATGTTAATGGCAGGCCTTATTCTGCTGTCCAGTAAGCATGTCAATGCTTTTGGCTTCTTTTGTTTTGGCAGGAATCTGTTTTCAACCTCCTGTTTATTTACACTGATCCAGAAGAAACCTCGAGTCAATATAAGAACTAAAATAGCGAAACCGCAAAAATACTTCTCCCTCCATACACACTGAAATCAATGCAAGGAATCGCATTTCCTGGTTTGCGATGAACCGCATAATTAATGAGTGATGGTCGGTGCTCTCAAGACATTTCCTGGCACTTGGAGTAGCAACACTCTCTCTGACACAGGTGGATCAAACGCCCTGCTGAAATCACTCTAATGTGTTAGATTAGAAGAGTCCAACACTCTGGATCGCTGCCGGTAGACACAGCTTTAATAGTTTCACTTTCACAGTGTTGTGAGGCAATATTGCTGAATTCTTGAGGGGATGTGTGGGCAGGCGTAGTTGCCGTAGCAAGATATTACTTATTGTATCTCACCAGCAGTTTGGAATTGCCTGTTTAGACACATAAACACAACAATTAACAGTGTTTGGCATGTTATTTATAAAAGTAACATGCTGCAATATTTAAATGCTTATTATTATAAAAAGTAACATTACATTTGCTGCATCTGAAATTGTGTAATGTCTACATCTGATGAAGAACTTGCTTTGTGACCATTAAAAAAAGTAAGTTTATATACATAATGACCTATTACATGAGTCGTGTTACTGTTCCTGACCATTTCCTGTTATTTTTTTACCCACTCTTTTATTAGTACTGCAAATTCAGACAGGCAATTCCTTTGACATACTGCTTTTCACATACTGTTTAAAAGGGTAGTAGGTATATTTGGGCACAGGGGCAGCTACTTTTTATGGGAAGTGAAGCGTTAAGCTATTTTTATGTGAGCAAGCATGTTCTGTTTTAATATATATACCACCAGATCCTCCTGTCAATCCTATTGGAAAATGGCATCTCAGGAATCGCACTCCAGTGGTTTGAGTCTTACCTATCAGATAGGTCCTTCAAAGTATCTTGGAGAGGTGAGGTGTCCAAGTCGCAACATCTAACTACTGGGGTGCCTCAGGGCTCAGTTCTTGGACCACTTCTCTTCTCTGTCTACATGGCATCATTAGGTTCTGTCATTCAGAAGCATGGCTTTTCCTATCATTGTTATGCTGATGACACTCAACTCTACCTGTCATTCCATCCTGATGGTCCGACGATGGGTGCTTGCATCTCAGCTTGTCTAACAGATATTTTTTGCTGGATGAAGGACCATCACCTTCAACTCAACCTTGCCAAGACAGAACTGCTTGTGGTTCCATCAAACCCATCGTTTCATAACAACTTCACCCTCCAGATAGGCACATCAACCATAACTCCTTCAAAAACAGCCAGAAATCTTGGAGTTATGATTGATGATCAGCTTACTTTCTCAGACCACATTGCTAAAACTGTTCGGTCCTGCAGATTTACTTTATTCAACATCAAGAAGATCAGGCCCTTTCTTTCAGAACAAAGCTCTTGTTCTGTCCAGGCTGGACTATTGCAATGCTCTCTCTTCCAGCCAGTTCTATCAAACCTTTACAATTAATCCAACGCGGAGAGCAAGTTGCATTTTTTAATGAGCACAAAAGAATGCCCGTCACACCTCAGTTATAATGCATGTCACACCTGGCTACCAATAGCTGCTCGCATAAAATTCAAGGCATTGATGTTTGCCTACAAAACCACCACTGGCTCTGCACCCCTTTACCTAAATTCATTACTTCAGACTTATGTGCCCTCTAGAAGCTTGCCTTCTGCAAGTGAACGTCGCTTTGTGCCATCCCAAAGAAGCACAAAATTACTTTTACGGACTTTTAAATTAAATGGTCCTTCCTGTTGGAATGACCTGCCCAACTCAGTCTGCGCAGCTGAGTCCTTAGCCATCTTCAAGAATCGGCTAAAAACACATCTCTTACATCTTTATTTGACCCTCTAACTCTAGCAATCTCTATTCTAATTATATTCTTAAAAAAAACACTTGTGCCTTTTAGACTTGCACTCTATTCATTTGCTGCTTGTTTTCTTAAAAAAATAAAAATAAATAAAATTTTTAAATCTAAATTTTTCTCTAAAAAATTCTATCTGTTTTCTTTTCATTTATTATACAATTAATTAAAAGCAAAAAAGATCACCAACACTGCTTGCTCTATTCTGTTTTATTCTATCAGTTTAGTGGGACTTGAATGAGAAAGAAACTTGTTTGTAGCAGTCAAGTCTGTTTTTGTGCTCTTCAATTAGCTAAGCAGAGGCAGAAACCAATAAAATAAGCAGTTTTTGCCTTCATATTCATTAATTATCATGAACCATATATTCAAACTTTTCAAACTTTTTATTTTATTGATTTATTTTTAAATTTTTGTGAAAACTATCAATGAATCATTGTGTTTGTAATATACTATATTTAAAATATTCTAATTAAAGTAGTTTAATAAACATCATGTTTTGTCTTGTCTTCATTATCATAGATCCTTTCAGCAATAACATTTTCATTAGTAATTTCCTAGATGTGATTAACATGGGAAGTCTCTCGTTTAGCTGTAACTTATACAGCTGACCTTTGAGTGTCCATTGGTGTTCACTGTCACAACACATTTGCTGCGCTGTCTGAATGAAATGAATAAAAAATCAACTGCATTCATGCTTAAACTCAGTAATGATATTCAGAGACAGATTGACAGAGTTGGACTGTGAATTATAGAGAATCTTGTTACAATATTCATACAGGTCACTAGCAGTTTTCATGGTGAAATGTGCGATGGCACTCATCGAAGGCTGGTTTGTATGAATGTGTCCGTAAGTTTGGTTGGGGACAAACATAAAACTTTTAACTCCCTAGACCCGATTGCAAACAACCTTTCATACATGAACAATATATATTAGACTTGTGCCTAAACTATTTTTCCTAACCGAGTCTGACAATTAGGGTTAGAATCATTCAGCCGATACAACAAACCATGTGTGACTCTGTTGGGTTATTTGCACTGCTGCTTTGATTGCTATGCGAAAAAGTATGCATGCTGCTTATATAACCTTGATTTGAGAAGTCGACTGGGTGTTGCCTGCAGAAGTTGCTTGGTTACAATTTAAATCTAAATGTAAATGAATTGTGAGATTCACATCTACAGTAGACTTTGCCAATGAATTGAGTAGCAGCAAGAACCATGAATCTGACAGAACTGTCAACAATACTGAAGACTGTCTTGTTCTTTGAATGGTGATTATGGAGTCATCTTGATTTAATTATTGACAATTTGACTTGGTCTTGGATTGTTCCATTCTTCAAAGCTCATCTCAGAGTTGTTGTCATCACAGCACACTGTGGTGTAGGTTTAACATGTTTTATAATGAAACTGCTTTAAAAGCTTCCCTTTGAGCTAGGCCTATTAAAAAGCTTTTATTATTGTAACATTATTAAAAAATAGATGGTAATGATTATTATATAATACTAATATTAGACACAGCTATTGTGCTTATGTAAGGTTCCGCTAGTTTAAGGAAATATCTGCTTCATAATTTTATTATAGACTGACAGTAGCTATACATCTTGACAGTATGGTCTTAGATAAAGAGAGCTTAGAAAGATTGCTTATTTAAATAGAGATTAATTTTATTGATCCAGATTTGGCAACTTTAGTGGAGTTTCTTTGCTCTTACAATGTTCTGAAATGTACATATTACAATAAACAACAACAACAGCAAACAAATAAAATAGAAACAAAACAGGTTTCTGTTATAATATATTTTAAAATATAATTTATTAATCCAATGCAAAGCTGAATTTTCATGCACCATTACTAAAGTCTTCAATGTCACATGATCCTTCAGAAATCATTCTAATATGATGATTTGCCGCTCAAAAAATAATTCAATCCAAAATCAAATGTAGACGTTATAAGAGCAGTAAAGGTTCTGTTTATATGATGTCTGAGAATATGTTGTCCCATCACCAAAAAATACTTGCATAGCTGATCATGGTTTGCGAGTATCAGTCAATATACAGTATATGCCCTCATCAGTGAACTCAGGAACCCACAATTATATCAAACAACTCATATTCTAACCAATTCCAAGAGCCAAATAAGCCAGAGATAAGAGATTATCATGAATGGGGGGGGGGGGGGGGGGGGGGGGGGAATTTATAAGATCTGGTATGCGCCATTTTTTTTGTGATCAACATTTTTATTCAGATTTAGTTTCACATCAGAAACATATATCACAATGTGAATAACAGTTCCAGAGAACTATGTACAAACAGATGCCATGAAGCTGTCCACTTGTACCAAAGGAGAGGAAGAAAAATAAAAAATAAATAAAATTCAGATATGCATAGCAGTAATGTCAACTTTCCAGCCTATCTAGCAACATCACGGCAATATTTGCCCAACTCCGAATAGTGTTGTCTTTTGCGCCGTTGAGCCTGGCAGTGGTACCTTCCAGCAAGGCAATGTCTCTGAAGTATGATAGCCAGGTAGAAGTTGTGGGAATGGATGGTTCTATCCATAACTTCAAAATAGTCTTTTTGGCAGCAGTACTTGCAGCTGATAAGGTCCTTTTTTGATGAACATTCAGCTGGAGAATGGAATCGTCTAACAATAGAAAAAGCAGGGGATCTCGAGGTATATCCAAGTGCAGGAAATCCGAAAGAACAGAACATACAAATTTCCAAAAAGGAACCAACACTGGGCATTCCCAAAACATATGCAAGTAAGAACCAACTGTAGATTTATTACATAAATGACAGTAAGGATCAGATCTAGCTTTCATCTTGTATAGTATACTGGGAGTGATATAGGCCCTGTTGATACATTTATAATGAATCATCTGATGAGCAAGATTCTTAGAAGCAGTGAAACATCTGATCCATACCACGTCCCAATCAGGTAGAGCAAGACCTTCCCTTTCCCAGGGGTAGATAGCTGGAATATAAGTATATTGCAGTACAAGGATATATAAATCTTAGAAACTAAACCACTAGAAGGAGTATTAATGTCCAACCACTCCCACAAAGGGTGTGGGAGCACATTGGTGGTCCAAGGAACGCCATAGGCCTTTAAAGCTGACCTCAGTCTTAAATATAAAAAGAAAGAAAATCCAGGTAAAGAAAACTCTGCACTTAAGTCCTGAAACGATTTGAGGCCCTTATCACAATAAATGTCATTCAATGTATGAACACCAGCATCAGACCAGGCTTTAAAAACAAAAGGTTTATTACCCGTGCATAAACGAATATTATGCCATAACGGAGCTGTCTTAGTATATAGAAAAGGGCCACCCATAATTTTTTCCACCTTTTTCCATGCATCAAGTGAATATTCGATAATTGGTCCATATGTTTTCTTTAAGGATTTTGAAATACCTGAACAGGGGAGATCTTGTAAACGAAGAGGATGAATAATATTCGCCTCCAGAACTCGCCATGGAACCGAAGAATCTGGATTAGCCCAGGTTTTGATTGCCCTTATTTGAAAAGCTAAATTGTATAATTCAAAATTAGGAAACGACAGACCTCCATCTAATTTCTTACGCTTAAGTCGGATTCTGGGTTTTTTCTTCATCCATATATATCTAGAAATAGCTGTATTAAGCTCCTTGAAAAAACCTTCAGGCGGTGGAAAAGGCAACATGGAGAATAAAAAATTAACCCTGGGGAGCACATTCATTTTAATTGTAGATATTCTTCCGTGAAGAGCTAAACAAAGGGGAGACCACCTGTCTAAGTCCTCCTTGATTTTATTCAGGAGAGTTTTATAATTACAATTAGAAAAATAATGTATTGAGGGAAATATAGGAACACCCAAATATGTGAACTTTGTGTTTGACTATGGGGATCAGAGGAAGTAAACCATTAGATTCTTGTCTAGCTGCCTTATTCAGCGGCTTTAAAGCTGATTTATTCCAATTAATTTTGTAACCTGAAAGACTGCCAAATATGTTGAAAAGATTCAAGCACTCAGGAACGGACACAGAAATACTGGAAACATAGAGCAGGATATCGTCAGCATAGAGGGAGATTTTATGTGAGGTATTTACGCAGATAATAGGTTGTATAGTTAATGTTTGCCGTACTGCTTGTGCTAATGGTTCCACTGATAAAGTAAAGAGCAAGGGCAATAACGGGCAGCCTTGGCGGGCCCCCCGGCCCAGGGCAAAAGAGGAAGATGCTAAAGAGCCTGTAAGAACCCGTGCTGAACAGCCACTGTACAGTGTTTTAACCATTTTGATAAATCCCTGTCCAGCCCCTACATGATCGAGAACTGCCCAAAGAAAACTCCACTCAATCCTGTCAAATGCCTTCTCCGCGTCCAATGAAATGACCGCGGAGGAAGCCGGATAGGAACTGGACCTATGAATAATATGTAGAAGTCGCCTAATGTTATCAGAGGCAAATCGATCTTTGAGAAAACCGGACTGGTCATAGTTTATGACTTTGTCTATGCATTTATTCAGTCTGTGGGCTAACGTTTTAGCGAAAAGTTTAGCATCTGTAGTTATTAAACTAATAGGCCGATAACTGGCACATTCTAAGGGATCTTTGCCCTTCTTGAGTAAAAGGGTTATAAGAGCTGTGTTTTAATCCCTGTGAAGGGTTCCATTTTCTATCGCGAAATTAAAAGAGTTGAGAATAAGTGACGCAACTATATCCCAGATAGCGGAAATTAATTCAGGGGGAATTCCGTTACTACCCGGAGCTTTGTTCTTTGGCATGGTGTCTAGAGCCAGCTTCAGTTCGTCTAGAGACAGTGGCCATTTAGCATCTCTAAGTGATGTTCATCAAATTTGGGGAGGGGAAACTGCTGAAGAAAAGATATATTTTGATGATGACTAGAGGAAGAATTAGAAGTATATAGTTGTTCATAATAAAATTTAAAGATCTGATTTATAGCTTTTGTTTGAGTATGTAAGATGCCATCCTTCTTTATAGCATATATATTTGCTCTAGATTCCATCTGCTTAATCCGTAGTGCTAGCAATTTACTTGGTCTCTACCCATTAAAGTAGTAAGACTGTTTTGTACGATGCATAATAAATTGAGCTCTGTGTAGGAGCAGCTCTTTTAACTCTGATTTAAGTGCACTTAATTCTTTTTCTTTTTGTTGACTAAGTATTTTTAAGAAACTGTTCCACCGCCTGGATTTGTCTCTCTAGCTCAATTCTACGGCTATTCCTAGACCTCTGACGAAAAGAGGAGAAAGCGATGCATTTCCCTCTGATAAAACATTTTGTTACCTCCCATAATACTTGAGGGTTATCAGTTGAACCGCTATTCAGTTCAATAAACTCTACTAAGGAGGTGCGCAGTTGTGATAAAAAAATGTTGGTCGTTAAGTAGAGATGTGTTAAACCTCCAACGTTTACTTCCAGAGGAAACAGAAAATGGGAGAAGACACAATGTAACTGGGGAGTGGTCTGAAAGAAGAAGGGGTAATATATCAACGTTTTCAATAAATGAAATGAGAGCTGGCGATAAGAGCAGATAATCGATGCGAGAGTAGGATTTATGGCGAGCTGAGAAAAAGGTATAGTCTTTGACTGCCTCATTTCTCAATCGCCATACGTCACACATGTTGATCTGTTTTATAAAGTCATTAAATAACTTTGAGAGGTCTGATCAGAATGTGATATTTGAGATCTATCAAGTAAGGAATTATGCACAGTATTGAAGTCGCCTCCTATGACCAGATGATAGTCATTCAAACTTAGTAACATGCGGACGAGCTGTTGATAGAACACAATATCATAATCGTTGGGAGCGTAAACTGAAACAAAAGCACATTTGATATTGGACCAAGTACCAAGTATGTAAGTAATGCGACCATCTGCATCACTTCTAGAGCAGTGTATGGAAAAAGGAAGACACCGGGCCATCAATATCAAAACCCCTTTAGATTTCTTATCAGAAGAAGAAAAAGAAACTAATTTGTAATATCTATTTTGGAAACGGTGTACATCACACACTTTCAAATGAGATTCCTGTATTAGTGCAAAGGAAATCCATTTAGATCTTAAATAATCCAAACATTTGGTTCTCTTAATGGCGCCATTTAAGCCGTTATTACATTAAGAACCATAATTCAGTCAAATTACTGTACATTTTACTTAATAAGAAAGAAAAAATAGTGGACTTACATGAATAGTTCATGGCATCTGGAACTATAAGGGAACAACAACAGTAACGAAACAGAGAGGCAGTAAGCGGAGAGTGAGAACAAACTCTCCTACCTGCCATCACAACAACCTCATCTGGATACGTGGCCAACATAACAGGGGGTCACCCAAGTACCAAGGCCGACTCGGTATCACAGTCCACTAAAGTAGATCTCAGCTTAGTCGCGATATCAGTCTATAAATCTCCTCCTAGAAACTACAAGCTGGCATCGGTTAACATTCCCACTGGCGTGCTGTCACATACGGGCGGAGGCGTAGTAAGTGCCTGTTGCTGGTCAGCATAAGCTTCAACTTCAGTGGGCGTTTGGAGATGAGAGGTTGATCCACGATGCGTCACCTTGATCGTGGCGGGATAGATCATGAAGGAGGAGATCCCGAGTTGCGTGAGTCTTTTCCTAGACTGATTCATCTCGCGTCTTTTCATGGCAGTTTGATTACTGTAGTCGGGAAAGAAGAGAAGC
The DNA here is from genome assembly GCA_018155175.1 of Sinocyclocheilus anophthalmus. NCBI lineage: Eukaryota > Metazoa > Chordata > Actinopteri > Cypriniformes > Cyprinidae > Sinocyclocheilus > Sinocyclocheilus anophthalmus. The sequence goes on from JADLZN010000196.1 coordinate 869,780, forward strand.
AAGTTGCCCTTGTGCAGTATTTGTCCCGCGGCTCATGCTCCCTTAAGGATGACGTTTCTGTCCTGGAAGTGAAGCAATTTGAAGATTAAAGTTTGCGGACCTTTTCTGTTGCTGTCACTGGTGTAGATGCGATGCGCCCTGTCCATCTCGATCGATCTGTTTTTAAGTGACGGGATCCACAGGGGTAACTGAGTTTGCATGAATCCTAGAGGATCGCTGCCCTCTTCCCCTTCTGCTAGACCGACGAGACGAATATTACACTGGCGACTTCTGTCTTCCAGTCTCGCCATTTTATCTTGAAGTGTATCTACGGTTAGCTTAACCTCGGCCGAGTCTTGCTTAACTTTCCGAACAGCTGTCTGGATATTGTCAATTATTACTAATCAGTCTCATCTCTTTCTCCAGAATTCCAATTCTTTCGGCGATCGGTTGAAATTCCTCCTTAAAAATTTCCCGAACGACGCCAAACTGTAGCTTTAACTCGTCAGCCACCATGGCACGCAGCGCTTCATTAGCAGGCTCTTTCTGCCGTTTTTTCTCCGGAGAGGACGGCAAAAGCTGTCGTTTAGCCATCGCAGAAAAGTAAACAAGTTCAGAGAACAAATACAAGAATGTTGCGCCGAGACTATAACTTAAACGAATGGTTCAACGACACCGGGTCTGGGAGCTTTAGACTCAAGAGGCCATCTCTGACAGCGGGTCACGTGATCTCCTGGGATGCGCCATTTATCTCATATACAAAACCAGGCAAATCCACTTGGCACTTACCCATAATTACTTGTGGATTGACTGAAATTCTGAATGTGTTTCATCAGTGTAGCGTGATTCCTTTCGTAACCTCCTTTCCTGTCAAAACTCCCATGTCTTGACAGTCTCTTACCTAGAATCAGGGATTCACCTCCCTCACTTACAGTATGTTTGAAGCCAGCAGCTGGATCACACCATCTGAAGAGCATCAGTATCAAGCAGTAGCCTTTGTTTCTACTAGGGCGGTATCGGGCCCGATACTGGTCTCCTGTACTCGTACTCGTACTCGTACTTGTTAAAATACCCCAATACCAAACGCCGATACCACACAGCATGTGATAAGCACCATATTCAAACAAAGAAACAACGACAACAGACAGCAGAAAGGAGTTAAAGATGTCTACTACGAAGTATATGTATGCAATGAATATAATGTTAAACATTCAGTATTAACGCCTGTATAGCTGATGTGCGCGAGCTGATTAACAAAGCACGCTGGGTGGATTGAGCGCGCGGCGGCGCAGATGCGCGAGCTTGTCGAGTGAATATATCTTTCTCACAGACATCACTGGAAAGTTTGTAGTTCGGTCAGATATGTCAAAAACAAGTAAGTAAAACAATGCACAAGTTACTTAAGTTAGGGAGAGAGAGAGAGTGAGAGCGAGAGAGAGAGAGCGCGCGCGCACTTCTGATGTGTGATCTTTGATGTTCACTCACTTAGCACACGCATCATTTGGATTAAAACTAAATCGTAAAAATAAGACCATTTATAGGGGCATTCACTATAAACGTCATTTATTTTCAACCTTAGGCATACACGACTTTCTGGCGAAAGTGAAACTAGCAGCCAGTGTGAAATGCGCTAGGCTGTACTGTTCTGCATCAGTACAAATACGTGCAGGCGTTGCGTGTGTTTTTGCTTGCTTGAGTGTTTCTACATTTTATGAGTGACTTTGGAATATAAATCGCGGCACATTTCATATGAAAAAAACGCGGCTTTTATTTCTGAAAATATCACAGTTAGGAGAATTATAACGAGTGGTTCCCTGCATTATAACAGCAAAGAGCATGATTACAGTACTAAGCCGCTGCAAATAGAGCAGCTCTAATGCTATTAAATTAAAAAATATGTACCATAGAGCAAAAAAATGAACAGTGAAAGTAACAAAAACGTGTAAAATACATTTAATGGGCGTATTTAAGTGTGAAAATAACCGAAGGATATACAGTGAAACCAAACATGATTCAGAGACCAGATATAATTTTTTTACTAGTGGGTGCAGGACAATATAGTTCATTTATGTAAGTGAGGATAGCAAAAGAAAGTAAACTGTGACAAATCATACCCAAAAAAAATTTCATACAGTGGACTACCAGTAAAATTTGGGACCAAAAATTGACTACAGTTGAATTGGGGGTCCAAAATTATTCAGAAAAAAATTTGAAGTTCAGGTTTGCATGAAGATGGATGACAGCATGCCCAGGAGACTACCGGCTGTCATTAAGGTTAAGGGTTGCCCGACAAAGTATTCATAGTTGTGTAAATACTGTCATACTAACAGCTGTCTGAATAATTTTTGGTTGATTGTAATCTATTACATACCTTTCTATCAAAGTTATCTGACATTATCAAGCTGAATTTGTTCTGACACAGTTTAACTCTGAGTTCTTGTCATATTTTATTACCATTTTCTAAACTATAGCGAATAAACTGTAATAATGTGAAAAATGTTGAAGGTGTCCGAATAAATTTTGGTTTGACTATATCTATTTGATAAATAATGTTAACCAACTAACATTATACATACCCTTTTGGTTTCTGTACCCAATATTTAAAAAATTTACAAATGCAATAAAAGTATCGGTACTCTGTATCGACAAGTACCAAAAATAGAAGTATCGGTATCGGGCGAGTACTGGAAAAAGTGGTATCGGTGCATCCCTAGTTTCTACACAATGCACCCAAATCTAAGCCTGCGCCGGTTCTTTTGCACTTAGATGAATGTTTTTAAAAGAGTGTTTGAGTAAGCTTGTACGGAGATGTTTTCAATCTTATTTCAGGCTTTCATGATTCCGACGATTTTTTCCTCTGAGTGAGTCATACACGTTATGTGGCATAAATGCCGAAAGTATATCTTAGATCAACAAATCCTGCTTAAGCATGTACCATGGAGGCTTTACAAAAGCGGAATATCCAATTTGTGTAAACACTTTCTTGCTGTTGAGACCTAATTTTAATTTCCAATATCTCCAGAAAGGTTCTGCTATATCCTATTTGTGAAAACCTCAAACATCAAAAAGTCACAGTCAATTAACGTCTTTTAGAAGTAGGATGCTATCTGCGGGATTTCAGATTCATATATTTGAGACAACGCAAAGCAACTTAAATCTCTCAGCAGCTCCCGGAGACCTGTCATGCCCCTGCTGGGAGCTGACAGAAAAGGAGGGAAAACAGATATGAAAATACAGAGAAAATGAGAGAGAGACGGGGTGAAACTGAGAAGCAAAGAGCCCTAGGAAAGCAACAAATGGATAAAGAACATGAAGCATGTGGCAAGACAACACAACGTCGCATGATTTAGATGTAGTCAGCGAGATAATATAATATGACAAGCCGGTCAACAACAAAACAATATGGCGAAACAATCTCACCGCATTCCTGAAGAGCATCAGCATGTGTAAACTGATAAATATTGCATGTCTGACATGTTAAACTCCTTCTTTATTCGTTTATGCTGGTGAGAGACATGCTGGATTGTGTTGTCCCTCTGCAGGGCCCAGGTTTACTGGAGCTTGTCACAATTGTTATCTCCAGCCAGGCAGGAGGGTCTGGCTCTCACCCTGGGGGACACTGGGATTCTGTGTTTCACTTTGAGAATGGCAGTTGAAGCTGCTATTGTTTTAGCATGTGCTGGGTCATTGCTTTTCACTGCCATTATTCAGGTAGCAAGGATGGCTATGGGGGTTGTGGTGGTCTGTGTGACAGATAGCGTGTTTGGCCAATGGTAGCTGTGGTGCTCTGCTGATAAGAGATCATGCTTTCACACTGAGGTTGGCTGCCCTGTTAGCATGCTAAAAGATGGGATCTGGACAGTAATCAGCTGGACAAAAAAAAAAACCTGGAACCGGTTTATATTTTTTCATCAATGAATGTCAGCTTGCCTGAGGAAAAAAGAAACAGACAGTGAGAGGGAATGAGAATTGTTTAGTAAACAATAAAGGAAATTGTCAGCAGTCAGGAATGAAGAAGCTGTTACTGCAATATCCACACAAGGGACTGACACAATGCTGCGATACCACACTGTAAAAAATAAATAAATGTTGGAGTGAGTAAATAATGCTGAAAAATCTAAATATAATATAATATTAGTAGCAAATAATAATTCTATCTAAAATCAAGTTTTATAATATCATCATTTTATAATAAAATTATCATAGTGTAATAATATAATTTAATAATATTTGCATCTTATATGCAAATATTTGCATTCTTATTCTGCTAGATCTATCTGCTGCTTTTGACACTGTCAATCATCAGATCCTCCTGTCTGCCCTCTCTTTAATGGGCATCACAGGGATTCCACTTCACTTGTTTGAATTCTATCTCACTGGTAGGTCTTTCAGGGGGGCTTGGGGAGGGGAGGTATCCAAAGCAAATCAACTTGTCACTGGGGTTCCTCAGCGATCAGTTCTTGGACCCCTCCTCTTCACAATATACACTACATCACTGGGACCCATAATACAGGGTTTCTCCTACCATTGCTATGCTGATGAAACACAGCTCTATCTCTCATTTCAACCATATGATCCAACGGTAGCTACACGGATCTCAGGCTGCCTGGCAGACACCTCGGCATGGATGAAAGAATATCACTAACAGCTCAACCTGGCAAAGACTGAGCATCTTGTCTTCCCTGCCACTCCAACTCTACAGTATGATTTTTCAATCCAGCTAGGTTCTTCTACAATTACACCATCAACTTCGGTCAGAAATCTTGATGTAACCTTTGATGACCAGCTGAACTTCAAAGACCACATTGCAAAGACCGCTCGATCTCGCAGGTTTGCATTGCACAACATCAGAAAGATCAGGCCCTTTCTAACGGAGCATGCTGCACAACAGTTCCTTGTCATTTCTAGGCTGGACTACTGCAATGCTCTTCTGGCTGGACTTCCATCAAGCACAATCAAACCTCTACAAATGATTCAGAATGCAGCGGCACGACTGGTCTTCAAAGAGCCCAAAGAGCCCAGGTTACACCTCTCTTTATCTCCTTGCACTGGCTGCCGGTTGTGGCTCGCATCATGTTCAAGATATTGATGCTTGCATATAGAACAGTCACAGGCTCAGCACATGCCTACTTCCACTCACTACTACGAATATACATCCCCTCCAGAAGTCTGAGATCAGCTAGTAAGCGACGCCTCGTGGTACCATCACAGAGAGGCTCAAAATCACTTTCCAGAACATCCTCGTTCACCACTCCTGGCTGGTGAAACGATCTTCCCACCCCTATCCGGAATGCTGAATCCCTGACAATTTTCAAGCGACAGTTGAAAACTCATTTCTTTCGAAGCTACTTGACTTCATCATCAAAAAAATAAATACTATCTCTTTATTTATTCCTTCTCTTTCTAACTTGTACTTATTTGAACAAATGCATAAAACTTGGTATTTCAAGCACTTCCTGTTTCTGTTTGCCTCTTTAAGAAGAATCGCTTTATGCATCCCCCAATTGTAAGTAGCTTTGGATAAAAGCGTCTGCAAAATGATTAAATGTAAATGTAAATGCATCTTTTGTGCGTGTATATATGTGTCTGTGTGTTATCTATATAATATATATATATTGTTATTACAAAAATTGTAACTATTTTTTAACATCGAAAAATGCAATGTCTGGCAATGTAATAATTTTTACAAAATATATATAATTGTAATTTTTACTAAATATATAATATGTTTTGCCTTTGCCTGCAGGCGGCACATACTATTGAACATATATTGAAGCTATGTAAATAAAGAGAATAATTCTATTTTAAGTTAACGTAATTTAAAAAGTGAATCTAAACAATTGTTACAATATTGGCAGTTATGCAAATTTATGTTTCAAATGTATTATATTTATGAACTATACAAACCATTTGTTTATTTAAGTTTGATGTACACCTATTTTGTTTATTTATTTACTTGTTTATTTTTTATAGTTTTTGTCACAGCTATTTCTCAGTCTCTTGTCCATTCTGCACAACTGGAATTTATTCTTCTCATTGCTTAAGCAGTTCACCAGATTTCCAGAATGAGGGTGTTAGGCAAACACACCCTTATCATGAACGTGTGTGTCTATGCACATGGATTCAGCTACTTGAAATCAGGTCAGACAACAAAGCAAACTCAATTCATGCTAGATAGGTTTTTACCCTTTCCTTTGAGTCCTGGATAGAAAAAAGGCGGCATTTGGTGTCTGCACTGAATAAGCCCCCGTGTAGTCAGATTTAATAGTACATGTTGTTTAATCTCATTTTCTCTTCTTGCACTAGTGAATCTGTCCTAGGCAAGCAAACCAAATTACACCACAGTGCGCCTGCAGAGGATTTCGCTATTTACAGGTCTTCTTTATCTTTTCTCTTACTTCTCTTCTGTCTCTCTCTAAGCACTCTCCCATTCTACAGGAAGTGCAAATGGTCCTTAGTGGCAAGAAGAACTGGCGATTCATGGATGAACCAATGTCTGCCCCAGAAACCTGTGCGGAAAGTGTTTTTTTCCCCCCTCTTGCTCAGATACATTTAATGTGTTTGGCCCCCTCTCTCTTTATTCCATTATTTTCCATCAGAAGAAAAACTAGGACAGTCTCTTCTATATGAATTCTGCTGTGGACGATTTGAGATAATGTAGTGACCCTTTCAAACGTGAAAGTAAAAAAAAAAAACCCTGTTTACCTCAGTGAGGCCAGAGTTCTTCCTAGGGCATTAGCAAGTTAAACAGAGTGAGAGCAAATCAGGTATTTCTAATCTAATACGGGCATTGCAAATCTCATCCAAACACATAAATAGTGACGAATGCAAGTTTCCTTCCTGTTAAGGACATTCAAATGTATCGCTCTATAGAAATTAAATAGGATGGTTTACCCATAGGTGGCCCACATAATATGCTATAATCCGCAGTCTGAGAGGATTACTTAGACTGGACTGATGGCTGAACTGGGAGAAGTGTGGAATCCTTATTTTGAGTGTACTAGGTCAAGGTATTGCTGAAGCTCAGCGTTTTCATAGAAGACTTTTACGTTTTCATAGAAAACGCTGTCTTTCATAGAAAACGCTGTCTTTCATAGAAGCACAGCACTTTTATTCAGTGCACCTGAATAGATTATTCTCAGATTATTCAGTTGTGAAAGTGAAAGTGACGTGACATGTGGCCAAGTATGATTACCCATACTCGGAATTAGTTGCTCTGCATTTATCCCATCTAAGTGCACACACACAGCAGTGAACACACACACACAACGTGAACACACACACAGAGCAGTGGGCAGCAATATTGCTGCAGCACCCGGGGAGCAGCTGGGGGTTCGATGCCTTGCTCAAGGGCACCTCAGTCATGCCCCTTGCTAGTGAAGGGGGAAGAGGCGCTGTTACATGCACTCCCCCACCTATTCAATCCCTACCGGTACCCGCAACCTTTGGGTTACGAGTCCGACTCTCTAACCATTAGGCCACGACTTCCCCTGTTCTGTATGCATTATTATCAGACAATGGTGTTTGAAGAAATAGTTTACCCATTAATACAATTTTGATGACAGTTCTCACCCTCATGCCATCCGAGATGTAGCTGAGTTTGTTTCTTCATCAACACAGATTTGGAGAAGTATAGCATGCATCACTTGCTCACCAGTGGATCCTCTGCAGTGAATGGGTGCCGTCAGGCCAAACAGCTGATAAAAACATCACAATAATCCAAACAACTCCAGTTCATCAATTGACATCTTATAAAGTGTTTGTAATAAACAAATCCATCAAGGTCTTTTTAACTTCAATGTTTACTTTGGCTAAATACAAGTAGTCAATATCAATAATATTTATTTCTCCAGAAAAAAAAAATTGTTTCATCTGAGTCAGGAGAGAAATATGCACCGTTTACAGTACAATCACAAACAGTCCAAAGCAGTTCTATGTCGGTGGATTTTGAAGTGAGAGGACAACAGGGGACGGACTTTTTCACTGGAAGAAGCATTTAATTATGGGTTATGGACTTGTACTTTGGCCAGAGGTGACAGTTTAAAGTGAAAAGCCTTGATGGATGGTTCTTTACAACGCACACCTGTAACATAACAATATGTTAATTGTGGATTGGACAGTTGTGGATTACTTGTGGATTATGTGATGTTTTTATTTCTGTTTGGACTCTCATTCTGACGGCACCCATTCACTGCAGAGGATTCATTGGGCAATTGTTGTAATGCTAAATTCCTCCAAATCTGTTCCGAAACAAACTTATCTACATCTTCAGTAAATGCCAGTAAATGTTCAGAATTTTTTTATTTTTGAATGAACTATTCAATTAAATTAAATTTGAAGGTTACATGCAATAAATAATTCCATTCCAGTTCATCTTCTATGAGCCAGAGAATCTGATTAGCCCTCTAGTGCAATCCCTTACACACACACACACACACACACACACACACACACACCACAAAAGAGTCGTCTTTGCACTGCGGCAGGGCGAGCAGATGATTCAGGCAAGATCTCAGATGTTTGGCTTCAGGGAGCCTTGCTTTTAAACCTCTTACCTCCAGACCTCTGGAGTCCAGCAGAAGCAATGTGCTCTGCTCCCCAGTCAACCTGGGTGCACCGTCACAGTCAGGACTGGAGTTTAGGATCAGATGACATATTAGAATGAATTGAAATGTGAAACTCTGTGACTCAGTGTGATCGATATAATTAAAGGGAAATTCATAAAATTTTGCCTCTACTGAGGTGTTTGCAAAATTAGCAAGCATTTAGTTTCTCATTGAAACGTGATATTTTCAAAACATTGTCAGAGTAATTAAGAGCTTTGCTTGTAGAATATTTCCTGGTAGGTAACAAAACACTTTTTGTTATTCCTGTGATAAAACATATGGTTTTTAATTCAAAGCAAGTCAGCGTTAGTGTAACTGCATGGGAACACTGGTACAACTTTCCAGGTAAATGCCATGACGTTTGTTAGCTAAATGTCATGACATGTTCAATTTCAAACCTTTTAAACCTTGGTGAGCGAGACAGTGTGTTATTTATATTTATGGGCTTTTGGAAAGTGTAGATTGACAGAAAATCTGCAAGAGATTGAGAAAGGGATTTCAGACCAGTGTTCATTTTTACAGATTTTTTTTTTAGTCATTGTTTTGTCTTTTGATGAAGATATCCTTCATAAATTTAGTCGATGTTTACATTTATTCAGATAAAAATTAATTAACAATGTGCATCAGTTTAGCCGTGTTAATTCTCTTTTATTAAAAAAATTCTTAATAGACTTTTTGCTCTGTTAAATGTTATGGGCTGTTCACTCAGAACATGTAAACATGTTAGACAGGCACATTTGAACGTTGCGCTCTTATTTCTTTTCTTTTTTTTCAGTGTCATGTGCATAACATTTTTAAATGCAAAAATAAATGCATTCTGTGTTTTATGTGTGATGCATTAAAACATTTTGTATATTATTTTTGTCTTATTTTTGTTAACTGTATGTTTTCATTTGTAAAGTAATCACCACAATGCGCAGCGTTACTCGTCTTCATTATCACTGACAAATTAAAAATAAAGCTTTGTAGTGTTTTCATCAATAATTTCATTAACACTTGTTCTTGATTCAGTGTGATTGGCTTAGTTAAAAAATTCTGAAATAATTTTACTCACGTTCATAATTTTTTATTTTTTTAATCTTTAGTAAGGTGTTTTGAATCAGCAAAAATTTAGTTTGTAATCAATATTTTTTTTTATCACACGGATAAAACATTCATTAACGGTGTGTACACACAAATTTGTGCATGAAATCTACATATACAATTTCTCACGAAAAAAAAAACCAATTCGTCGATAGCTTTGTTTCGAAAATTGAATCTAAATTTATGAAAAACAAAAATATATGTAGGCTGTACATACATAGTTATTAGTTGAGCTGCAAGGAGGTGCAAAGACACATGCATACATATGTACAGCTGGCTAATGAGAGGTTTCCAATAAAAGCTTTCTCTGTTTTCGAACTTGTTTTGAGGATGGTACACTTGGCATTGCTCAAGGGTCTTTCTGCACATCTCTCAGGTGGAAATGTGTCTTAGAGGTGTCATGTGGTATGAGCTGATGAAAAGAAAATATTGTGCAGAAAGCCCTTATATGGAGATGGTTTGGGTGTGTTTTATGCAAATGACTAACCTTGGGCTTGTTGTTGCTCATTTAGAACAATCCAAATTCATTAACGTTAGAACGAGGATTAGAACAAATTCGTGTGCGTACACACATTCTGTTAGGTGGAAATTTTTCATGAGAAGTTCTTCTGTGCGTTCAAATATAAAATGAGACCCATTGTCAGAGACTTAAGAAGCTTCATTTGTAGAATATTTCCTGGTAGGCAACAAAAGATTTTTTGTGTGAGGTGTTTTACCTGCTATGAAAAGTATAATAATTTGTCTGTGAAGTTTACCTTTCATTTCAAAGCAAGTTAGCTTTAGTGTAACCAACTTCATGGGAACACTGGTACAACTTTCCAGGTAAATGACACATTTGTCAGCCAAATATCATGACATGTCCAATATCAAACCATCCTGATGAGATATTTTTATTTATTGGGTTTTTAAAAATTCCTTTTAATTAATAGGAAAGTGTAGATTGACAGGAAATTGGAGAGAGATGGTGAAAGGAGTCATGAAGGACACCGGTTTAAGACCAGGGTTCATTTTTAGAGTTGTTTTTAAATCATTGCTTTTGTGTTTTGAATGCAATATCCTACAGAAATTTAGTCAGTGTTCAGTTTTATTCTGAAATAAAAAATTTAATAAAATTGGGTTTAAAATGAGTTAAGCAGTGTTAATTCACGTTTGTTTAAAACAGTATTCTTTCTAGAAATTTCTAAAGTAACATGTCGTTCTAAAAATATGGTGCTCCAGTTGAAAGAGCCTAAACTTGTAAAACACTTTGAAATAAAAGTGTCTGCACCTCAAGGTTTTAAATGCACAAACAGTGTGAATGGCCCTTTAATACATTTTTAATGTCTTGCATTATAATTTTTTTCTGATAAAAAATAAAATTGGGTTAAAATGAGTTAATTAGAAAAGTGCATCAGTTTAGCAGTGGATTCGCTTTTATTCAAAACAAAATTCTTTATGAACTTTTCTATTTTTAAAAATATAACGCATCGTTCTGAAAATGTGGAGATCAAATTAAGAACTTCAGCTTTTACAAAAAAAAACGAAAAAACGTTTTAAACAAGACACATCTTGCAATTTTTAATGCAAAAATGCATTCAAGATATTTTAATATCTTGCATATCTCAAAGAGAATTTTTAGAGGAGTTTTATAAAGTTTTTTTTTTTACAAAGTTTTATAAAGTTATCGTCATGATGCACAGCATTCCTCTTGTCTTTATTATCTTTGACAAAATAAAAAAATCTATGTACACCAATTCCTACTGCATGACAGTCAAGAAGCAATGACCCACCAACGAGCTGAGTGTCTGTTGCTTTTTTTTTTTTACCAACTGGGGCTTTGAGACAGGTTTAAAAAAATAAATTTGATTGTCTAGTATGAGATATTTGCATGTGAGAAAACTTGTTGGTTATGGTGGAAGGGAGATAAGGGGGAAATTTGCATTGTGCTAATAATATCACTCTTTCTCTCTCTCTTGCATATGAACCCACTGATGCCTCTCTGCATTTTGCCTACCAATTACAAAGCCTCAAATAAGAAGCCTCTCTGTAGCACAAATCATTGCATATCGCTGAAGCCGGGAAGACACTATAGGATCAGTGAGGAGACCCATTAAATGGGGTGTCGCTTGGGTCTGCATGCTTCGCCTGTTGTGGTTTATTCAGTTGTGTGTGAAGAAGGGGTTGGGGGTCTGTGGGACTCGTGTATATAAAGTTTTTCTGCAGAGAGGAGGATGAAACTTGACCCGTAGGGCTCAGTCTTGGCTCCCTGGTAAAGGCTGTTCCAGAATCAGCTCTGCTAACCTGACTCTGAACATTTAATCATTAGACGAACGACTGTAAAATTGAGCTCAGATCCGCATTTAAGAGGAGCTACATGAACAGTCAGCCCTGGTCTGATTCAGAGTCCAAATGCAATCCTCAATGCACAAGTGCTCTGCTCTCATGGCTGAGCATGAAACAAGTCCAGGGTTTTATATGGAAAATCAAGCACCATTAATAAAGAATGGCAGGCCACTGAGTTTGCACTGAGTCTTGGAAAAACATGCCGATTAACTCAGCGACTGAAGAATATACATGCCGTGTTCTCAGATGACATGCTTGGGTGTCTTTATGAGGTGCACGTCTAATTGAAACAACATGATTTGTTATGCTAAGATGATGCAAAAATAAGTATAATGGCAGAAAATTTTGCTCAATTGCTTGTCATCTCTATTCTAGGACAGCTTCTGTTTTCTTCTCTTACATAAACCATTTGCCCGCTTCTTAGTTTTGCGATAATTTGGGCAGAGTGTCATTCCAACTGATGCTTTGGGTGAATTTTAGAATAAAGCCTCAGGCCAGCCTCAACTGCATAGGGAGCAAAGCCATAATCACAGCATAAGGTAGCTTTTCAGTGGCTTTTCTGACCTCCATGTTTATTACAAGCCATTATTCCTCATCTTCTACAATCCTAGGCATCTTTACATTTTCTCTTCTGCTTTTTCTTCTACAAAGCCCTTAATGATAGGTGTGCATGCAGCAGGGAATCGGCGGGACATATGTGTGGGTGTGGGAAGGCAGGAGTCATCATTTGACATTATCCAAACGTACTTTTCCTGAAAGTGGGGGAAATGTGCCTCAAATATCCCTCGTCATTGTTGAGTAGTCTAATGATCCTGTCTGCTGGCAAAGTTGAAGAGAGCGGCCGGATTACCTTTCAGCTATTTTGATTATGCTTTTTGTGTGCGTGTGTGTGGTGGGAGATGTTCCTGTGAGGCCAATTAGACTTACAGGCGGCCTGAGTGAGAGAAGAGAGAATTTCTTTCCTTTAGATATCTGCGCTCATCAACTCACATAAAGGCCACTTAGACAGACGCTAAAGCACATAGGAGGCGCTGATGGAGGGCAGAACTTCTAAAGGTAGGAGTTGAGCTTTTATGCTCTTCTAAGGTAGAGTTTCTTCCCCCTAAACTTCCTGGACCATTATATGGTCTATTTCATTCATCTCTAACACCAGTAGACCCAGTAATGAGTGTTGGCTTTTATGATTATACTTGAGACATTTGAGTTGGATCTGAATGACCTTTCAAATCCCATAATTTTCATTCATATCATAAACCGGCTAATTTATTGCTGTGTTCTTCTTGCCCTCCAACCCTTGTGGAGCTCCATTTGGCCTCTGTGCATTCAGTCGATCTGTCCTATCCTGGCTTTAGGGTGAAGCTCAGGTCCCTGCTGTTGTCACAAATGATATGTCAGAGGCACGACGAAGCCATTCGTAGGAGCCGTGCTGGGTCTGTATAATTTAACACATATTGTAGCACTCAGCACTGGGCTGGTGCCAAAATGCGCAACTGCACATCTCATCTAATCGTATTCAGCTCCACACAGCACCATGCAGTCCTTCATAATTGGCTCTCTGAATAGGTGTTTTGTTAGGTACGGTTAGTCATACCCCATAAGAGAGCAGACGCTCCTGTCCACAAGTGGCCTGACTGAGATTAAATCACAATAATTTTTGTTGATAGTCTTGTACTATTTTATGACAATTTAGCACCCCCAAATATTGTATTAGTGTAATGAAAGTCATTATTGTGAATAATGGAAGGTCCATATATTGGTCATGGGAATTTGGGAGGAAAATTGAGGAAAATATTTCACCCAAATGGTGTTTCTTTCTTCTGTTAACCAAACAGTTGCTAGCAGCCAATGACTTCCATAGTATTTTCCCCAATACTTTGAAAGCTTTGAAGCTTTGAAGGCTACCAGCAACTGTTTGGTTACCAACATTCTTCAAAATATCTTCTGCTGTGCATAATAGAAAAAGAAACTCATACAGGTTTGGAAAAAACTTGAGTGTGAGTAAATGATGACAAAATATTCATTTATGGGTGAACTATCCTTTTAACTGTTGTAAAAAATAATAGAGGATGCAGTTTTAAATCTTGCTTGATTGACAGTTTTGCATTAATAAACAAATACCATCTGTTTACCGGTAGATGTAAATCAGTTAAGGTGGCTAATTTAGTTGCATTTTATGTTAGGATTTCACTGGACCGGAGAGCTTTCTGATGAGACATGAAGAAATGAAGTGTGCATCTGTGAGCAGCTGAATAGTAGTGTACAGAACACCGCCAGCCTGTACCACTTATGAGTGAGTCTGCCACTGACTAGAGGGAAGAATAATACTTAATGTAACCAATGTTAAAGGTTTGACGTTAAGGACTTGTAAGGGTTTGTACAAAGGATATAACCAGAGATAGTCCCCCATTTGAGCCATCTGGTTTGGCCAAGTGTGAGAATAACACAGATATTAAGGGTGTTGCCAGCATTAATCACAATTTAGGGGGGGTGTGATGAAAGAATATAGAGTCTAGCATGGGCTATTTTTATTTAATTTACTTCTTACAATGTTATACACATGTAATTTTTGTTTTATATAGATATATATATCTATATATAATATATATATATATATATATATTCTTGTCCCGGGCGCGCGCAGAGCGCAGCTGCCTTAACAGGAAGCAGTGGGTCCTCGCGCGTTGGTTGGTAAACATTTAAGTGTTAACATTCTAAAAAACGTAATTAATATATTAATAACTTTTGGCACCGCATTGCCACAGCATGCAGAGTCTATGAAGACGACTTATTATAAACGTCTCTGGACTTTCCGTTTTTGGTGGTGAGAAAACTGCGCAGTCGTCCATAATGCAAAGCAACGTAAGTTAACCGGAGGTCGAGGTTTGAGAGATGCGTGAACAGAGAAACGATGGATGGCCACACCTGTTCCACGTGCGCGCGAGAGCGCAAGCGCATAGCGGACAGACGTGGTCTCGCGCGTTGTTTGGTATGCGGCGGGTTGCAGGAATTATCTTCTCTCTCTCTCTCTCTCTCTCTCTTCTCTCTCTATCTATCTTTCTCTCTCTCGCTCTCTCTCTCTCTCCGCGCAGCAGTGTGAACGGCACGATTCCTCGTCCTTGCCACAGGCTGCTTTGAGGAATTCGTCATCATGAAAGTGAAGGAAGACTAACAGGATGAGGGAACGCGAGAATCCGGCAGGTCAGCAGGAGACAGGCGGATTCCTAATAGGGAGGTTAATAAATAAATAAATCTATAATTTTTAAAGCAAGAAAAGGCACACTTGTAGATGTGTCTATATATCTGATTAGTTTTAGATAGCTTTTTCTTCTCATTGCGAAGTATTCCGTTTTTTTAACAACTGTATTTTCTCTAAGCGTTTCCGCGTGACTCATCTGTAAAAAGTAGTATTTAAAAGTCTGATTTAAGTGATTACAGCTACTTATCTCTGAAAACGAGTGTGAGCTGGAAAAGTGAAGGAGTTCCTAAACGTTTAAAAATGTAGATTTAAGCCATTGCAAGTAATTACTCTATTTGGCTTCTCTTTGTTTGGCAATGATCCTGTGCGCGGTCAAGACAATGCGTTGTAAATCTTATTATAATGACAGCAGTGCTGGTGATTTTGCTATTATGGAGTTGGAGATGAATCTTACAGATTGTGTTGAAATGCGCTGTGATGTGTAACAGAACTTTAGTGTTTCCTTTGCGCATCGCTCCACATCCATTACGCATCTTATTAATCAAGTGAAATAAATACATGGTCAAACATTTGCATGAAATAGAGTCATGACCTTAACGCAAGTCCTTCCCCAATTATTCGCAATTCACTGTCAATAATGTCAGAGTGTCAAATGAATCCACTTCCAGTGTCATTTAGATGTGGCGTCTTTGCTCTAAGAAATCCAGTTTTATATGTCAGATTCAGTGATATGCAGAGACAGATTTATGAGCACGGGTCACGTATTTTGTTGTTGCAGACGTATATTTGCCTTGAGCTAATTAAAATGGATGATTAATTGATTATGTCAGTTTAATAAGTGGGACCACTCTGAGTCTAGCTGTGAATTTATGACTGCTGGCTTCGTGTGGTGACATTTTGAGACGCGATGTGTTCAGATTTCTTTCAGCTTCCTTCTCGCTGCTTGAGGAACGCGTAAAGGGGACTTGGAGATGCGCGCGCCCGAGAGAATGAGTGAGGATGCGAACAGGTTCGAAAAGTGAACGCTATAATAAGATGAAATGACGCAATACGACCGACATCATCCGACATCAGAGTTGCATGCGTAATTGTGCCACATTTAGACGCGTCGTTCAAAAATTGCATTAAGTCTGCCTTTTGGGAACGAAAGTGAGCTAAACAGTATGTTGTATTATACAGAAAGGTGGGTTTGTATTTGTGCTGGATCTAGCATAATTGTGCAATATTTGGCGATGTGAATTAAAGTGAGTTAATCGGTATCCTATTTTTATGGAAAAGAGTATTGTTTTTAACACATTGAATTATGTAATGCTGTAATGAGGCGATTTAAATTGAAGTGCTATGGGGGTATTTGTAACCGATTTAATCAATGTATCTTTTTCACGGACTGTGATCACTTTTTTGTACAAGTTCAGTGCTTTTTATAGTTGAATTATATATATTTTTTAAATAATTATTTGTAACAATATTACTTTGGCATTAAGTTACAAAAAGCACAAAATTAAACATGTAATTTTGAATTTTACTGTAAAACATACTCCAATAATCTTTCTATCTTTCTGTCTTCTGACTACCTTAATCCATCTCTATATATATTTTTCTGTATTGGAAAGCCATCGGAAGTGCTACTGTGGCTTTCTTTCTTTTACTTTTGGAACAAAAAGGGAACAACGGTCATATTTGCTTACATCGTCTGTTCGCCATTACAGTATATACGTTTACCCATAATGACTTCTGCTTAGAAATGATCTATAGGGGATGTGTGTGAATAATGTATTTCCTTGGGTGTGGTTTTATTTTGTTCATTCTGGGTAAGAGTGATTCCAGATCATTTATAATACATCTTAGCTGATCTAGAATCAGCTTTTATAATTTTCTTTCTGATCTCATTAGGTTATGTATTGAAGTGGACAACTGATCTGAGTCGACACCCTGGAGAGAAATTGATGACGTGAGGCTGTGCTGGAGTGTGTTCTGGGCTTTGGTTTTGTGTTTAATGTTCTGATTCTCTGTGGGGTTACTCTCATAAATATGAATTGGCTGCCTGGTGAAGGCATTAGGGCTTTGTCGGTGTGGCCCTGGACCGTGTTTAGTCAGTGTTCTGTCAGATCTGATTGTACCCAGTGGGAATGGCTCACCAGCATGAATGAAACACAGTAGTTTGTAGTATTCCGGTTGGGATCGTGGTTGCATTTTTGTTACTTTAGTTGTTTTTTTGTTGCATTTGTTGGCACATCTGTGGGATGTGTGTTTTTACTAACAACCAGCACACATAGATGGTGGGATAAAGAATGTTAATAATCTTAAGCCGGTGACCTGACTTGCTCCAGTTTGAATTTATTTGTTGGTTTGACAAACACCATGCACTTGAGAAGATCCTCCTCTTAATCATTTTGTGTTCTTTAATTGCTTTATGCAAAACGAAAGTTGTCCAAACAGGCATCGAACACACATGGATAAATACATGCGCACAGTGCAGGGAAACCATTGTGTGCGTTCACAGGGGAAAATTCCCTTTCTGCCTGTCTGCCCTTTTCTCTCTTTTCCTCTCTGTCAGTCTTTCACATCCCCTCATCTCATCTGATCTTGTCTTGGTGTACTCTCGTGCCCATGTCCCCGGGTTACAGCCCCGGAGACAAGCTGCAGAAACAACCCACCTGTCACAGTGTTCCACCCTGGGGACTAAAGGTTCAATGCCACAGCATGGGGAGTTTCTCTGGCCCTTTCCCCCTGAGTCTGTCTCTCGTTTTAGGTGTGGAAATACAAGAGATAGACCATATGCCACTTTTCTTCCCTGGGCGGCATCGATGTTGGAATGAATCACAGGGGGCATTTTGATATTCAGAGAGGTCACATTTGCCACACTTGTGACATAACGTAACATTTACTGTTTACATTTTTGGGGTCAGTGGGATTGTTTTTATATAAATAATATATATTATTTAGCAAGGGCACATTAAATTCATCAAAAGTGACAGTAATGGGACGTATTTCTGCCTACTTTTTTTTTTATTTGTATAAATGCAGTTTTTTATCTATCTATATCAAAGAATCGTGAAAAAAGTTGCTACAAAATGGTAAGTAGCAGACTGTTGTCAACTGTTAATAGAAGTATTCTTGAGCACCAAATCCGCAGCAGATTGAGATTTTGCAGGATTTGGCGTATTTTAATCAAATAAATGCAGCCTTGGTGGGCCTAAGATACATAATTTAAAGGCACAATATGTAATTTTCGCCGCTGGAGAGTGCATATTCAAAATAAATAAAGAGGCAAAGGCGTAGTTTGATTGCCGATGACTGAGTGTGGCGTCATGGAGTTGTCGTTTCATCCACAGCGGATCGAATCGCGGGACGCGGGCAGAAATCCATGTTCATGGATGAGGTCAAGTCAAGACCACAGTCACTTTATTATAGAGGCTTTAACAATAAAGATTGGGTCCAAAGCAACGGAACAGCAGTAAGTAGGAAAATGTGGGCAATAGCAACCTGACAATAGTAAACACAAATTTTTAACTGTTAAAGACAGTTCATCATGAATCAGTAGATGTCAACATCACTCAGTTAGCGGCACGGAACCAAAAATGGGACAGAAGAGAAAAAAAACCTGGGCGACACCCAGTCAGTAGGGGGGCCAGTCGCTTGACCAGACGAACCCAGCGTACGGAAAAATCCATTTAAAACGTATTAAAACAGACGATGAACACTATTAACACAATTATTATATGATGCAATCAAACTATAGCAAAATGTGGTAGTCCTCTCGGACTCAAGCTGCGTCGGAAACGCTAGGGGAACGCCCTTCAGCGTGACGGGCTCTGAACCTCGTGTGTAATCAGACCAATAGATGGGCGAGACGTCACGGCGGGTGACGTAATGACCAGGAAGCTATAAAAGCACGTGCGGTGAGACCAGCGTCAGCTTGCTTTTTGTCATTCAGCAAGCGCTCTATGTGTGTATCAGTCTGATATCTGTTTGTGAGTCATAATTGGTGTTGTGTTCACGCAATTAAAGCAAGACCAAACCCAGCACCACTAAGGGAGGGGCAGGCACGGTAGGACTGCGGTTATTCCTGCCGCGTACTTTACCGTTGGGGATACACCACCGTGTGTTGTTGATTGGAGCAAGCACGCAGAGTCAGCTCGGGAAAAAGTGAGTGCCGGCCGTTTTGGTAGCGTTGTTCTGCCTTGCTTCGCTCTCAGACGGGTCTCTTGGGAGCGAGGCTTCACTAGGCGTTTCGCGCGGTGCTGGCCCGCTCGGAGGCGGAGTAGGCGGCGTGCTCGTGGAGTTTCGGTATGGATCGGTGGAGGGATGTAGACGGGCGCGCCTATCTTTTCTTAAACCTCCAGATACAGCGTCCCTTCGGGGGTTGGGAAGCCCGCACTGCGGTCCTTCCCACCTGGGAGAGGGCGCGACGCTCCGCCTGTCTTTCTCCGAGGAGATTGATACGGAGGGCTTCAGAGAGCTCGCCAGTTGCACAAACACCAGTTACACAAGCATATTATGCCTGATATTATAATCAACAGCATCAATGGGGAGCGGAGCTCGCGCAGTTGGCTCTCTCTCTCTCGAAAAAAAAAGAAGCCAGCTGTGAAGCGCTCCGCTCTCGCCGGGAGCGCTCCGAGGAGTGTGTCCGTGCCTATGATCTTGCGATTGCAGTCCCGATGACATGTTGACACCCCTCTGGACAGAGAGCGAGAAGGCGTGGCACGGCGCGCCATGAGTTCGGGAACGATATGATCTGGTGGACGGGTGGAGACGGGATGTCCTAGCTCCACCGTTGTTCCCTAGATCTAGAGCTCGTATCGACGGTGGAAGCCACGCTGCCGGTTCTTCCACTCTGGATGTGAGAGCTTGATGAGGGCCATCTTTTTCTGAGGAGATGAGGTGTTGGTTGACTGAGTGCGGCGTGCCTGCCAGGAAGCGTAATAAGTCAATCGATTTCGCATGTAAATCTTGCTCACCAGACGTATTAACCCTCTGGTGTTGAATGCAAATCTGAGGAATAAAATGAAGTATTTTCTGACTATGAGAAGGTAGATACACAGAGGCACTTCGGAAAAAAAAAAAAAAAGAATAAATTTTCTCGAGTGAGAGCAGGTGCTTACCTCTCTTCCTCTGAGGAGGTTGAGGCGGTCAGCAATGCACAAAAACAGAGCGTGGCCTCACTTACTCCCCCGTGTCGAGACAGTGGGTCGAGGCGACGCTCTAGGTCAGGGGCCTCGAAGTCTAAGCCGGATCTGCGGACCGTACTTAAGACTAAGAGGTCCTTGGCCAAAAAGTCCTGACGCCACTGGCCCAGGACTCATGAGGGCAGTCCCCTCTGGGGTGCAGCAGGTTACACCGCATTACACGGTGTCCGTCTCACCTCAGTGCCCTCAGGAGACCGATCTGCTAACCCTGCCAGAGTTACAGGGCACAGCAGTCTCCCGCGAGCACCACTCTCAGATACCGCCCAGCAACGTAGCGGTGCTAAGAGCCTCGCAACCTCCGCGGAGGTCTCTAGAGCAGCAGGTTTGGTTGTTCCCTGCCGGTTCACCGTTACAGGGCACCAACCTGGCTGCACACATTACACCAGAGATCAGTCTCGAGAGACTGATTCCCTGAGAGAGCTTTGCAGCGTAGAAACTACTGCAAGTGTTTCAGTGGGGACTGGCAAAAATGAGAGAGGCGGGAGCCACGCTGGTGGGCCCCGAGAAGGCTCTGGTCATGGAACAAGAAGTAGCCACTCTTTTGAGGAAGGAGGCCATCGAAGTGGTCCCTACTCACGACAGGGGGTCCGGGTTCTACAGCCGGTACTTCATAGTTCCGAAGAAGGTCCTGACGCCACTGGCCAAGGACTTATGAGGGCAGTCCCCTCTGGGGTGCAGCAGGTTACACCACATTACACAGTGTCTGTCTCGCCTCAGTGTCCTCAGGAGATTGGCTGCTAACCCTGCCGGAGTTACAGGGCACAGCGGTCTCCCGCGAGCGCCACTCTCAGTCACCGCCCGGCAACGCAGCGGGGCTAAGAGGCTCGCCACCTCCGCGGAGGTCTCTAGCGCAGCAAGTTCGGTTGTCCCTGCCGGTTCTCCGTTACAGGGCACCGAGCTGGCTGCTCACATTACACCAGAGATCAGTCTCGAGAGACTGATTCACTTAGTAGACGTTTTGGCCAGCGTGGAAACTACTGCAAAATGTGTCTCAGTGGGTCCTGCACACTGTAGAGAAGTGCTACAGAATCCAGTTTGGTTCTCCTTCGCCTCTTTTCAATGGGATTACGCCCACGCTGGTGGGCCCCGAGAAGGCTCTGGTCATAGAACAAGAAGTAGTTACTCTTTTGAGGAAGGGGGCCATCGAGGTGGTCCCTCCTCATAGTTCCGAAGAAGGATGGGGGGTTGCACCCAATTTTAGATCTACGTCAGTTGAACCACTCAGTCATGAGACTGAAGTTCAAGATACTTACTATAAAGCAGGTCGTGTCTCAGATCAGGTCAGAGGACTGGTTCGTCACGATAGATCTAAAAAAAAGGAAAACCGGCATACTTCCATGTATCCATCCCTCCCATCCCGGAAGTCCGAGGTTTGCTTTCGGGGCCAACGGTACCACGATCGGTTATCTTTCGGCCTTGCACTCTACACCGCACTTTCACGAAGTGTGGGGAGGTAGCCCTGGGCTCCGTTGCGAATCCAGGGTGTCGATGATGGTTGATTTTAGAGCACGCAGACAGAGTGGTTCGACATCTTTTTTAGACGAGTCGTTCTAGCCCAATGAGAGAGGCTGGGGTTGAGACAAACGCAAGAAGAGTTTGCTTTCTCCCAGTACGAGGACCACTATATAGGGTGGTGGGATGAGACAAAGATGCAGGCACGTCTGTATCCTGCTCGGATCGAGTCGATCCTCATTGCAGTCACGAGAGTCAGAGAAGGCCGGTCACTCACTGTCACGCAGTTTCAGAGACTGCTGGGTCTGAAGGCAGCTGCATCCAACATTATACCTTTTGGCCTGCTGTACATGAGAACCCTACAGTGGTGGCTCAAGACCAGGGGTTCTCCCCGAGGGGAAACCCGCATCGCATGTTCAAGGTCACGCGGCGATGCCTACGTGCCTTGGACTGTGGAGGAACCTTGGATTCTGGCCTCAGGGGGGGGGGGGCCCGTTTGGGTGCTGGGAGTCTGTCGCCGGTAAACGCTAGCGACGGACGCGTACCTCACTGGTTGGGGAGCGGTCATGAGTGGCCACCCTGCCCACTGTCTGTGGAGTGGTCGCCATCTGACATGGCATACAAACTGCCTGGAGATGTTGGCCGTGCTTCGTGCACTAAGACACCTCCTCCCAGACCTAAGAGGTCACCATTGTGTTGGTGCGCACCGACAACACAGCGTGGTCTCTTACATCAACCACCAGGGAGTCTGCGTTCAATCTCTTCCTCGAGGGGTGAGGCGGTCAGCAGGGCACAAAAACAGGAGCGGGGCTCACTTACCCCCGTGTCGAGACGTGGGTCTAGTTTGTACAAACTGCGTACCAGATCCTGGTGTGGTCCCAGGGCAAGTTCCTCTCGCTGAGGGCAGTGCATATTCCTAGGCATCTCAATATGGGAGCAGACATCCAGTCGAGGCAGGGACCAAGGCCCGGGGAATGGATGCTTCACCCCAGGGTGGTGAAGCAGATATCAAGAGTTTTGGCCAGGCAGGTGGACCTGTTTACGACTCTTATGACATCGCACTGTCCCCTCCGGTTCTCTCTGACTCATCCAGCTACCACT